>MU130802.1:0-83730 GCA_015039435.1 Imleria badia
CGGGAGATCTCCAGGATTCCTTGTTGGTCGCAAAAGACATGAAATACTAGTAAGCCGGCGCCATAGGTGGCTTTGGTGGAGTCCTGCCACGACGCGTTTAGCACCTGGAGGATGCGGTTTAATTGGTCGTCCGACACCATGGGTGGCGCGGCAGCCAGGGGGTTCGGTGCAGGGCACCATAGCCGGAGGCGATCCTTGGCAGGACAATGGGGACGGAAGGGGGAAGGGGAGGGGGCAAGGTCAGCGTGGTAGGGAAGGGGAAGGGGCGAAGCGTCGTTGGTGGGTTGGATTGGAGTGTTGAAACGGGAATTCGTAGCTACGTTACTAGGGTGTGGAGAGGAGGTCTGTAATGGTGCCGAATTCCTTTCTTTGCTGCATGACGGTGCGCTCGTGCTCTTCAGCACGGAGCTGGGCGCGGTTGATGACCTTGGTGGCGGGAGGGGAATACTGACCAAGCTGGAGAGCGGCGAGCTCGGTTGGGGAGGGGGGGTTGAGAGCATCGATGATGAAAGGTTCAAGCTCGGGGGGAAGAGGGAAGGAGGGAAGGAGGGTGCCCATTGGGCCAAGGATTCCTCGTGAGGGGCCGTCTGCAGGGTTGAACTCGCTTTGTACGTATCTGGTGCTGATGTCGAGGCGGGTGGGAAAGGCGTGAAGGAAAGTGTGGATTCGTCTGAAGACGAGGTTGGTGGCATGGTTGCAATGGCGCCCGTTCTTCCAGCCTTCGACGACACCTGTGTTGTCGCCATGGACGATAATGCGTCTGTCAGATTTAACCATAGTAGCGATGGCACGCACGAGGAGTTCGAAAGCGATTGCCTCCGCCCATCCGATATCCTTTTGGCCGTCTCTGGTGCGCCAACCAGGGAGGAGTCGCCAGGCATGCCAACGGTCACCAATAGTGATGCCCAGGCCGATTCCAGAGCTAGCGTCCGAGAATGCTTGTGGATCCGAGAAAGGTGAGGGGGAAAGTATCGGGCGTGAGACAGCACCTGTAGAGAGCGCGAGAGCCCACCAGGTTAAATCAGCCGCGATGGCCTTATCTGGGCGGTGCGGTAAGAACGGTTTCTTCAAACAGGTGCCTAACATGCATTCGAAACCCATGAGATACGTACGACCACAGGGGACAGCCGAGCATGCATGAAGTAATTTTCCATAAAGCTCCCTGACATCCTGCAACACGTGTGACGCTCGTGATTGCCATGTGCGGATAGCTGACAAATATTTGTCTACTTTAGGGGGGCTGAGAGAAACTCGTTTCTCCGCAACGTCCCAGAGAAAACCTATGTAGATCGTGCTCGAGCCAAAAGGTTGATCCTTGGATTTTTCCCAAGGAATGCCCAGGGAGTCTGAGAGGGAATCAATATCAGCAAAACAGTATGTAAACATACAGTCATGCTTCGAGCGGGAAGATATTGCTGATAAATCTTTGATGGGAAAGCCACAGTCCTCACTAAATTCGTCAAATGAACCGTCCTCGTGGGTAAAACCTTTGTACCAAAGGCGGCTGCCTGAGGTAATGAGGCCAGAAGGTTTGATGGCTTCATTCCAGGAAGCTCGATGTGAGTTGTATTGAGTAAGGTACTCACGCCGAACACGTAAAAATATGTGGTCGTCGACCCACTTCTCAACTGGTCCAATGCCGTGCGATCTCATGAGCTCGCACCCAGCATCGGCGATGTGGCCATATGCTCCTGCAGATGGTGTGGTACCGAAAGCTGTGGAGGTGTCTATGCAGCCTAACGAGTCTGAAATTTTTACGACTGCTGCAGGCCATTGGAATTTGTGGAGGGGAACGGTGCGATAGGCTTCGGCAACATCGCAGGTGGCTGCCTCGGAGCCTGGGGGGAGGCGAGAGATTAAGAGGTAGACAGCTGAAAACTTTCCCCACAACGTGGGGAAATCGTCCACGTCGATATAGGAATTAATAGAAGGGTTAGGGAAGGAGGGGGAGGGAGATAGCGGGAATGAGAAGTTTTGTATTAGCCTGAACTTTCCGGGGCGACCGGGTTTAGGTATAATAGATATCGGGGAAGATTGGAATGGGCCAATGATTGATTCTATGCTGGTGAGCGAGAAGGGACCTAAGTATCTACCTTTGCTAACTTCTTTCTGTACGGAGTCCAAGAATTCTTGGCTATATGGCACCCTTGAAAGGGACGGAGGGATTGGAAGGGGAGGCGGTGTTTGCCATGGCTAGGAATGAGTTTTTGATCTGGGAAGGAGGGCGCGGTTGCCGAGTGGACGAGATTGTCAGGGGGGAAGGAGGGCGCGATTGCCAAGTGGATGTGATTGTCAAGGAGGAGGTTTGGCGAGATCCGCGTGATTACGGCGAGCGCAGGTGGGAAGGTGGGAAAATAGGATAAAAATTGGGGGGACGCGGGAGCGCGGGTGAAAGAAAGGCAAGGTTAGTGGTGGTTTGGGCAGGAGGAGTGAAGCAAGGTTGAATTTACCTCATTCAAAGCTGTTAGTTCTTGTTGATGAGCATCGGCGATGATCGCATCCCTCGTCTCCTGCAGGACGTCCTGGTTGATTTTGGCCAGAGACCAACCATGAGAGGTCCCTGCGGCGAGATGCCACTTCCTTCGTTGTTGTGCTTGGTATGCACATAGTGCTTGTTGGCTGAAGCGGTCGGATGCATGGCGCCAAGGATGCCTGTGGATGGCAGTCCAGAAATCGACGAACATTTGGATGCGATCGTCGGCCCAATCATTGTCTCTCATGGAGACAACTATGCGTGGAGTCGCTTCAAGGAAATCTTCCCAAGATAAGTCTTTGTCAGCTATGAGCTTGTAAGCGTCGTCTTTCTTGTCCCAAGGCTTTGAGATGGGGAGATCGGAGGCCGATGCCACAATGAGTACCCGAGCATCGTCCACGTCCCGTCGAACAGCAACATAGTCTAAGTCTTCTTGGGAGGTGGCCGACTTCTCCGCTGCTTTGAGACCTCGGTTAGAGAAATACCAAAGTTCGCAGTATGCACCCTTTTTCATCTTCACTTGGGCGGAGGCGCAAGGGATGATGATCGGACCTGAGGGTACCGGTACATCACGGACAGGGTTGTACTTGGCCTTGTTCTTCTTGCGTTCCTCCAGGCGGGCCGCATCAAGGAGATCCACTTCTTCTTGTCTGCGTCTCTGTTCTTCAGCTTCTGCAGCTTGTTCCTGGTTTTGCTGGGCCAGTTCCTGGTCAGCCTGACGGCGAAGCAAAACCTCACGTTCTCTTGCTTTGTTAGCCGACCATATGTTCCTGAGGATGGTGATGATTTGGTCGTCCGGGACACCGCCATTGGAGAGCAAATCGCGCTGAGCAACGAATTCCGGCCCGGCGAAGTCGGGAGCGGCCATGTTGACGGGGTTTTGGGGAGGATCTGCCATCAGGGATGAAGGGGGCAGAGAATGAAAGAAAAGGTTGAGACTCAACGACTCGACAGGGAGAGTAAAATTTTAAAGTGAAAAGGAATGAAATAAAGGAAAGGTGGGGATTTTATTTTGCTTTATTTTAGAGTGAAGGGGAATGAAGCGAAAAAGAACCAGCCGGTGAGTTGCTGGCTGGATCAAGTGTGAGGTGGTGAGAGAAGAAGACGCTGCGCCACCTCGCACTCTCATGCATAGACTAAGTTCTACGCCGTCGCGTACCGTGACTCACGCAGAAAGGCAACTTCAGAAAGTGATAAAACTGAAAAAAAAAATGAGGATATCATGTCTGCCAGGGATTATATAGGATTATCATTCCCTTAAAATTTACCTGATGCTGCTTCCTGATCACAATGCCGCTACTGTCATAAGCACTGACCTTGTTGTTAGAGTATTGTTACTGTCATCATCTTGCACCTCGTCCTTACATGCACAGCTTTACATAATTGTTTACACGTCATTGCTTCGTATGGTTGCCTTTCTGTGTGAGTCACGGTACGCGACAGCATAGAACTTAGTCTATGCGTGAGAGTGCGAGGTGGCGCAGCGTCTTCTTCTCTCACCACCTCGCACTTGATCCAGCCAGCAACTCACCGGCTGGTTCTTTTTCGCCCCGCCCGCCACACCCTCTCACAGGACAAGGCAGATCCCTTTGGTCCCTCCCTTTTCACCTTGCCCGATGCACTTGCCCACGACTCCCTCGGCGCATGGCGATTCGACCTGTTCGGTGCCCAGCCCGCCCACAGCTCGCCTCGCCGCCCAGGATCACAGCAGCGCTTCGGGCCGGCGGCCTTCAGGCCCCCCCCACCTCATCGTTACCTCGTATCATGTATTAGCCTACCTACCACTCGTAACATACATTCACTCAGGTCCGCGTCTAGCCAGACCCTCTCTCTTCTCCATCTGCCTTCCGAAGTCATTGTAAGGCATAGATTGTTCCTTTCCCTCAGTGTTCTATCACCATTCGTGATGACCGCTGAGGTACGTATTGTACTCGCACACATCAGCACGTGTAACTTACCATATCCTAGCTGACTCCGGGCTAGCTCGTACACTTGTGGTTGTTCTGCCCCAGAAATATGAACAAAAAGTCAAAGGATGAAAAATCCAGACTTGACCTAGTTGTAAATCGGAGGCGAAATTCTTGGAAGTGGAGGAGTGGGTGGGGCCGCTACCCAGGTTTCGTTGTCGCGAAAGAGAAGTTTCGTGGTGGTCATCTGCCAGTGGACTTGGTCAAAGGTCAACGAGCAGGAGTTTAAAGCTGCTGGATTAATATCGCCAGTCCCAGTGATCAGTACTCAGTGCCGACCTTTCAAGTAGCTGCGGTGGTGCGTGGAAGTTGTGGTGCTGGCCAAGGGATGCCAGTGGCACGTGCCAGTGCGCGGTGACGCGACACTTGTGAGTCGTAGCAGAACGCGTTCGACAAGGACCCGCTTTTTCTCCAACTAATGATAGATACCATCCTATATGGCGGACATCTTTGAGAACCAGACGGCCGGGTAGAGGCACCTCCGGGCCGGACCTTTTCCCCTCGTCTTGCTCGACGCACGCTCATCACCACTTTGTAGATGTTCAAACGTTCACCGGTCAGGTATCACCAGCACCAAGCATCCCTCGCAATGGCCACAACCCCCCTCGCTCAAGTCTAAACCCACGATCCAGAAGAAGACGCGCACACCTGCGTCGATCTCCTCCGGCTCAAAGTTCAAAATGGACCCAGATCAGGACCGTCTATGTCACTGCGGCTCGGAAACTTGAACTCAGCCATCATGCATGCACTTGTCGAGCTCTCACTGGGGACTCGTTTGACGACGGGAAGTAGCTCGTCAATGCCGAAATGGTATTGTTGTTATACTCGCACATACACTGACGCTGACATCGATTTCACACTATGACCATGGAGGTTTACCTATCCGCCATTGGCTGCATCGCAAAGTTGTGACGCATCACCGATTTGCAAGCAGCTCTGACAGCCTACTCGAGACGGGCCGGATGTAAACGCGGTGAGGCATGAGGTTTATTTGGACAGATGGTAGGCTGTATCGTCAAAAAAGGTAATAGTCCGTATGACCTGTCGGTCTTGGGTGTCCTAGAGCACGAACGGCCGCACGACGACGAGTACATACACGAATCAACCGAAGCAACACCACGTCAACCGCGCAGCAAAGCCTCGGCCTTTGAAGACCTAGCGGTAATACTGCACCTAAACGGCTGTGGATGGCTACGCATCGGTGTCACCCCATGATGCGCGTGAAAGAGGCAACGGACGTTGTGAAAAGTACTCACGAAATCGCCCCCGAGCAAAAGTCGACCTTTGGAGTGACCTGGACACCGTCAACCACCTCCTTTGAAATCTTGAGTACAGCGAGGGACATGGCAACCGAGATGAAGAGGGACGCTTCCGCAAGGTGATAACCTGAGAGGGGAGTAAAATGCGGCTGTGGATGAATGAGAGCCAAACGGGCTCTTACCTGGGCAAATCCTAGCACGGTACGACGCGGTAGAAATGGTTGGCAAGTGTTCATTCCCCGATCATGTACGCACCACAAAAACAGACAATGTACCTACCTCCTGCCGAATCCAAAGCAAACATTCTGGGGATCAGGTTGTGGTGTCTCACCGAGGAATCGTTCAGGGCGGAACATGTCAGGATCTGGATACGTGGACTCATCATGGAGAACCGCCCTGCGCGTGCATCCAATGGGGCGGCGTTCATACAGAGGCCAGCACAGTACTCACCACACGTTTCCGATGATGCTCGATCCTTTTGGGATTAGGTACCCGTCGTGATAAATGTCTTCCGTGGGGACGTGGGGCAATGCTTTTTTCATCTTAGTGAGCGTCCTTGAAATATATCAGAAAACGCAAAAATGATACCTAACGGTGTAACAGCGTGCCACCGAAAGACTTCTTTCCAGACTGCGTTGATGTACGGAAGGGAATCACGGTCATCGAAAGAGGGCAATCTCTCCCTGCCAACTACTACATCGAGTTCCGCCTGCGCCTTGGCTTGGACCTCGGGGAACAAGACCATCGCCAGAAAGAAAGCGTGAATGGCGGAGACGGTCTGTAGACGGGATTAATCAGTGCATACTTAATTTTCCCGCTGAGAGGTGTACCGTGTCTGATCCACCTGCAAAACGACATCGACACGAGGCAAGTTCTATCGAGAACCGAACATACCAAGATAGATGTGCGCGGCAGCCCACATTATGAGATCTTCTTCCTCTGGACTCACCCCTCCTTCCAAGAGTGTGGATGAAAAGGACGGAATCACTGTCCCCGCCGCCTCGCGCAAAATGAGTTACACTGAATTTGACAGCGATGACCATCCTACCATTTGCTCCACCATATATTGGTGCGGCCTCAGAATGGACTCCATCGTAATCTGATGGTATTTCTTTGCATCCTGAAGGAAGCCCGAGCCAGGAAACCATTCTGGGAGATATCGTACTATACATTGCCTCAGCACGCATTCACGACGAAGTTATTAAAGCTTAGTCTTACAGGCAGGGATAACGTCCACGAGGAATGCGCCAGGGGTTGCAAGCAGCGAAGCCACGGCCATGGCTTTCTCCGCCAATTCGACAAATGGGTCCTTCCCCTCTTGGACGGTATACCCGTAGGTCACCTTGAGCAGGAAGGCACTAGCGGCGCTAGGTGGCGATAACGAGCGAGAACGGTTTGCGATCAAGATGCACTTACGAGCGTATATGACCGGCCAGATCGTCCGGTTTCCGTAATACATTGCACAGGAAACGGCGCGTCTCCTCTTCGATCGGGTGAAACGCCGCAGTGCAATTTCTGCTGCCGATTAAACGGGAAAATAATTTGCGATACTGACGGAACCAATCATTGCAATCCATGAAGAGCATTGACTTGGTCAAGCCGACCAAATCGTATGCCATGGTAAGGTGGGGTCTATTCGAACATTTGATGCTCTGTTTCTCAAGAATCGCCGAGATGGCCTTGGACGAGTTGAGAATGACATAACGCGTCCCCAGCATACTTATGGATGAAACGTCCCCTGTGATAAAATAGTAGAATTGTAAGAATGAGTTGGAGAAGACGGAAAGTGCTTGCCATATTTTCTACCCAGGGCTGCGAAATCCTCCCAATTTTTCTCGGAAGATATCTGGAAGAGGTTACCAATCACTGGCCACCCAGCCGGTCCAGGTGGAAGTGAACTGGAGCGCTTCAAACGACGCAACCGTGTGGCGAGGTAAAGTCCTGCTCCGAGGATGCAGAGACCGACATACGACATCGGGTGGGCCATTGATGACGAAGGAGTGCTGGAAGGTGGAGGGCAGAGGACGGGCTGGAGTTGGCCGCAGTTTTGATGATTCAATAAAATGGCTTAATTGAGCCCGAGGCATTATGGAAAGCCGGGCATCCGCGCTCATCCGAGGCACGTACATGTGCGGACTTCTGTACTTACAGTACCTACCCTTTAGGCAGTCGACTTCGCTAGGACTCCAATCACCCTTCAAACAAGAGTTACTTGGGAGTCTGGACAGCGTTTAAGATATCATTGTCAACGTGCAGGATATGCTCGAAAGTGATGGAGTCGGAGAGAGCATCAGCTAGCAATGCTCAGATAGCACACGGAGGTTTTGACTTCCCGGAGTCCAAACTCAAACTCATCGCAAGGTGACTGGTGACGTCGCTAACAAAAGATGAAGGTAAGGAGGATGATGCAAAAAAGTGTGCAGGGCCCACACGCACTGCGGGTTGAGCGAGCTTTGAAAATGGTTGGATGATCCGAGTCGGTGTGTGTGGAAGCAACCAGTGTCAGTACCACTGGTGGCGCTCGAACCTGCAAGTAAATAGGTGGGTAACATTGGTAACTGGTTGTAAGCGGTCACTGCAGAATATCCTGCACGTTGTTATACGCTGTTCTGACTCCCCAGTAACGTTAAATTTGGGGGGCGATTGGAGTCCGACTGAAGAGTCAACACCTAAAGAAGGCTCAAGTAGAAAGAATCTGCATGTGTACCGTAATACGTGTTTCAGATGGGCGCCGTGGTCCAAACATGAGCAATGAGCTTAAAGCTTCGCTATGGAAAACGCGGGAAAGGCTGGAGTCAATGACCGCCACCGACTCAACCGCTCCATCCGAAGAATTAATTGACTCGAATAAACTACTACAAGATGTGTCCGGGAGGGTTGTCTGATGCAATGCTGTCATGCTCGATATCGGATGAGATGAGTCGATCGATGTACACCGCCGATGGTCGGACGACGCCAACCTCTCGGACTCGATCCCAATCCAATCCCATCAATGATCACATTCTCCTGCCCACCCCTGAACACCCAGTGGACCGCCTACCTAGTCTGGTGACCAGCCCGCTATGAGCTCGCCGATGAGGCGACCGTCGACCTCATCGGCGAACTCATAGCGGGCTGGTCACCAGACTAGTGAACAAGGCACAAAGCGTCATTCGTGTAGCATTACGTAACGCATCATTAGATTCCGGAAACCTTCAAGTTCCCCCAGCGTCTCTCACCATCCGTGACGATTGCTGAAGTATGTCGTTCTTACTCACACGTATCAACTCTGTAGCTCACTTATATGTCCTAGCTGGATTCGTGCTGGCTCATACAAAAATCACCCCGTCGTCGTCGTGGGACCATGGGAGCAACTTTGGATTTGGGTTGGGGTTAGCGGGCGAGGGTATGCGTGGAGTTGTAGAAGTTCAAGTTTGTCACTTTCAGTGAGTGAAAAGACCGATCGATCGAACGTTAACCGCGGGAGTGGCCACGAGTCGGCGTACTACGTCGTCTCATGGCAAAAAACACCAAACGAACTCAAGTTCTGTGTTCAACAACGAAACATACGCAGACAGAACCCAACCCAGTTTACAGTTTCGCCTCTCGTCCGCCAGGCGATCGTTCGTGACACCGTGTTCCCCTCGGTTCAATTTGGACTCGGAACACCTGTATTCACCGTCACCTGATAATGTGGTTTGTTCTGGTCCAGCTGATTAATTATGCTGACTCAGTATCCGCGCAAGTAGGTCGACAGGCTGTTGAATCATTGAAAAGATTGGGAAAGTCATCTATTATACCAAGTCTCTGGGAACGGGGCCCATTAAGACATTGCAGGCAGTCTTGCTGTAGATTCGATATTCGCCGAACAAAGCTTCCACGTGGTGTCTGGCAGTTGTATCGTTGCCTTTTCGGTCGTGGCCCGGTGCCTGCACGCAGCATACCAGCGTCTTTTCAATTCACCATGTCGCATCAAATTCAGTGAGCCGGCATAACTTCAAAAGGTAGTGTGCCTTGCTGTCGGCACGCAGAGCAGTGAATGATGTACTTGCAAGATCGACAGGTGCATACATAAGCCTTTCCTTTCAGCAAGTCCCAGCAAGTTTGATCAACCCGGATGGGTTCAAATGGTGCTTGTTTCATTCTGTCAACATGTGAGAAGACGCTCAGATGATGTCCCTACCAGTTGAACAGTTGCAGTCACGGGCAAAATCTCTCGTAGCCAAGTTTGAGCAAGGAGACGGGACCAGTTACCTCGACGAGGCGATCGTCCTTGATCGTGAAGCATTGGAACTTTGCCAATCCGGCCATGGTATGCGGCCTGCCTCTTTGGATTGGCTTGCAATAGATCTATGGCGTCGGTACCGCCAGCTCGGCGTGATGTCGGACCTCACTGAGTCCATTGTCCTCGCCCGAGAAGCGCTCGACCTTTGCCTACCTGGTCACATCAATCGAACGATGTCTTTGAACAACCTGGGAATCTGCCTCTGCGCTCGTTACCAGCAGCTCGGAACATTTGACCACTCTACCTTCATTACCCCAACATATAAATGTCCTCAAGAACCTCATTTCGTCACTTGCAATAGACGCGTGCTCGGCCTGTCTTCGAAACCATGCACCTGCGCTTGCGATTGAGCTTCTTGAACAAGGCAGGGGTGTCTATTGGAGCCAGCTCACTCGCCTCCGTACCCCGCTTGACGACGTCATAGCATCCTGCTCCGCAGGAAAGACATTGGCAGATGAATTCACGCGGTTGGCCTCCCTCATTCGCAATACCCTTGATTCACCCGGTGCAGATCAGCATCAACGGGTGTGCCATCTCAACATTGAAATGGAGAAAGTTGTGACCAATATTCGCAAGCTTCCTGGTCTTTCTCGTTTCCTTCTTCCTTCCCTGTTCTCCGACCTCCAGCGCGCGGCCTGTGAGGGACCTATCATCATCGTCAATGCGAGCCAGTATAGCTGCGATGCGCTTGTCGTTTTAGACGACCGGGATCCTGTTCACATTCCATTATCCATCGCAAAAGGACACGTTCAACACCTCTCTTTGAAGATTCATTCCTTGACTGTGCGCGCGAGGTCGATGGACGTGACGAGAGATCTCGGCGTCATCCTGCGGGAACTCTGGGACGATGTTGTCCCCCCTATTGTTGATTTCCTGCGGACAATATATCCCCATCGATCTCGCATTTGGTGGTGCCCGACCGCCGAGTTCTCTGTTCTCCCCTTGCACGCCGCCGGCCCATATAGGAAGGGTCAACCAAATCTCTCCGATCTCTATATCTCGTCTTATACCCCCACCCTCACTTCCCTCCTTCGTAGCAGGCGACCTGGTTTATCGAGCTCTGTAACAGAAGCGAGACATTTTGTTGCCATCGGTCACGCGAATGCAGACGGGAAGAGTGAACTGCTCTCCGTCGGCACCGAACTGGCCAAAATTGGCCAACACGTTGACAGCCTCGCCACATTCACACGTATCGAGGGCCCGAAATCCTGCATCTCACGCGTCGCCGAAGAGCTCGGCAAGAACCAATGGGTGCACCTTGCGTGTCACGGTCTCCCCAACCGGAAAAAACCGTTCGAGTCCGCGTTCGCCCTCTACGACGGGCACCTTACGATCGAACGCATCATCCGGTGCGATTGGAGAATCCCGAATTTATGTATCTCTCTGCATGTCATACGACTGTCGGAGACGAGGAGAGTCGAGGTGATCCATCTTGCGTCGGCGATGCAGTTTACTGGATTCCGTTCAGTGATCGGGACGATGTAGGTGGTGGACGATGGCGAGACAAACAAGATCACGTCGATGTTTTACAGGCACATGGTAGACGAGTCTGGTCGTCTAGATCATACCCGTGCAGCCTTCGCGTTGAATAAAACGATGAGATCGGTGAACGCACCACTCGATCAACGTATCCTGTATGTACACCTTGGTGCTTAGTTTATATCTTCATCTGTTTCCCACCTGCTGTCTGTAATTACTCTCGAATATGCAATCGAATATTTCCCGGTTGGCATCAATCGCACGCTTTGTGGGGCGTTCTGCTGACGGGCATTACGCGCAATCTCCGCTGACCCCCGTATACTGGAACTTGAAATCGATCCTGCATACGCTCCATATCTCAGGACCGCTCCAGTTAGTACCCCACGGTTGCGTTGACTCTGAGCATCCGTGTTCCAACTAATTGGAGCGTTTCCTTTGCAGATATGTCCCTTGTACGTATCACCTGTTGAGGAAAAGGCGTTAATTCAAGGATGGCTAATCAAGAGCTTATTAGTCCCTTTAGACCGTGTAAAAAGCGGTCAACCACTGCGGCAAACTGCTGAGTGCCCCACTACCCCGGAACCTGTGTGTGGGAGAGGCGACGATCTGCGCGGATCGCCGGCGGGTATCGAGGAATGAGGTCCCAAGTGTACTTGCATACGCTTGTGGCACTAGGACTGTGATAGGTCGAATCAGATATGGATAGGGATAAGGATTTTACGTGTGTAACAGACTTGGACCTGTCGTCGGGAGATGAAGCAAAGTTCTCTAAGTCGGGCGAGGGATCAATCTCGAATATACAAAGCAGAAAGGTGTCCGGTGACCCCTTGCTTTGTGACCTGGGAACCAAGAAGGTGATTTGATGTTGCAAGTCATGAATACGTTTATTTCCGACCTCAAGGCCTCTGTGGCGGAGGCAACGCAAGGGAACCATGGTGGCGTTGTATGTCGCCATTCTTTTGTTTTGTTTGGATATGACGTGCTTTCAAGTTACAGGACGCTCCGGACTCCGGGCTTCGGACGTTTGCTCTTTACTCCACTCTACGCTCTGCGCTGCAGTGTGGCGTGCTGCGCGTGATGGGTTGACGTGTTTCGCGTCCAGCTGACCATCATAATATTTGCCGTCCTTGGTTGTGTCTTGGAGAATGCCGTCAGATCGACGATCGTGGAGGAGGTGGCAAGCGCCGATACGCTATACAAGACGTGATAGGAAGACGTGGCTGGGGGGATTCAGAGAGGTGGCTCTGTTAACTTGCTCTTTCACCGTGGTTCGTCATAATTCATTATTACTGTTGTAACTATAACTAAGGGAACATCTGGACACGAGGACTGGACCATACGCATCACGGTCTGCATTGCAGTGGCACGATGAACGCATTGCCTGCAAGTATACTGTTCATTCACGCTCCACGTTGTTTATTTACTAAGTGAAAGGTCATTCTGCCGTTCGTCCACGGAAAACTTGGAGCCGGGGCCTGTGTCACAACGAGTCACAGTGTGCTGCGTTGGCAAATGTATCGGTCATCCAGTTTGATTCTTGAATGGGCACGTCGTAGTACACGATCGGGGCTCAGTTGTACTACCGTACCGGCCGTTTCAAAGGTTGATCCGCGCACGTGGTTCCCGTTCATGACAGTCCAACGAGGGATGAGTGTGGCACCAGGAAAATGCTGGCAAGCCTATGCGGTGCGATGCGGACGAACACCTGCGCACATGCCTGCGTGGCTCTACACCTGGGAAAAGGGTATGAAGACAACACTGGTGGAAAGCTGACGTCTGATTGGACGGTCTGCGCAGATTGCCGGCGGGTATTCAGTTTCGAGTTCCCGAGTGTACTTGATACGCTCGCGCCATCGGTGGTACTAGGACTGTGATATGGCTAATCGGATAGTATGGACATGGCTGTGGTTGGGGATAAGGATGCAAAGTGTGTATACAAGCTTGGACTTCTCATCGATGGGTGAGGCTTGGCGGTTTCCAGTGAGGGGTCGATTTAGAATAACCAAGTCAGAGAGAGAGAGAGGTGTCCGAGCACCTGCATCCCTTGCTTTGTGAGCCGCAGCACTGTTGTGCACGGTGCAGCGGAAGATAAGGTGGTCGTTTTTATATATATTAGGATATCAGGGTTGACGTCCATGTTCGACGCGCGGACGTTTCGTCGCACTGGAATGCGTTCCAGGAAAGTCTGGATGAGACACGTACGGTTGAACGGGGGGAGGGATCGCTCTGCATCTACATTTATAATTGGCTACCGGTGGCGTGGATTGTCTTGGATTGGTCTAGACATCGGGACGGAAGCCGATCGATCGAAGGCGTGATTTATATCGAAAGCATTGAAGATCCCCGAGCACTCGGGCCCGAGCGGCGAGCTACTACGTATCGCCTCCCGAAAAAAGGGTCGAGCCCCAAGACAAGGGAGTGGAATCTAGAATCTGTCGCCATCCGTCACCTATCATATATCATATATCACCTTATATCATCACCTATCACCTATCATTGATCATCGATCATGTCGTTCTGGATTGTACACGCCGGGGGCCATCGGTGCGTAGACATGTCCGTGCCCGGCGTACGACCTTGTACGACTTATCACAAATGAGATGGCTTGCCTAGCACCTCCGGGTGAGCTTGCGCGCTCCAAGCCTGTCTCCCAAACAGGATCGAAGAGGAAAATTTTCTGGACAGGCCCAACGAAAGTGGAAGAATGACGCTCCGACGTGTGTAGACGAACCACAAAGCAACGTTAGTCCGACAGTCGGGCGTGCAAGGAGAGGAATGGAATAAATCTGGATGGATCTGGAGACATGGTATATGGAATATGGATATCGCGGTGATTCAAGTTCCAGCGGCATGGCCTCGCATGGTATTGGTCTGTGATGAGTCACTTGGAGTCATGGCGACCCACTGGCAGAGACTTGGAGAGTGGGAACACTCCCTACGAATGGATGGCGGGTGTTTGAGAGGCACGGAGATGGCGTAGAGGCGGAAAGGGGGTTAGCAACTTGTGAACGACGCGTGAGAGCGACGGCCAAGTAGTACGGGTGAAGGCGGATGAAGAGAATTGGGCCAAGAGCATAACGGCGACCCTCGTTGGATTCGGCAATAGGACAACTTTTCTCGAGGGCAAGGCTTAAAATATTGTCGTTCGATAAGTGTCTGGGAACGGCAAGCTTTGATCCCACTATTACGATGGAACCAGTTGGGTGATGATGATGATATTGATGAACCCCCGTCGCAGGGAGGCGCGCGTAAAAACTGATGATCATAGAACTCTGACGACTGATGGACCAATAAACCAATCGGGTGTTGATACGCGCGAGAGACGGAATCCGGGACAAGAGCAGAAACCTTTGTCGTCCAATCCCGTCTCACCATGCACATATGTACATGGTGATATTTAAAACAAGCGTGTGGCTTCGACGTGCACACGTGCATTACGCGTGATAGATCCCTCCTGCGACGGAGCGTGATTGGACGATTTCACCAGACGTCGACATCGCACTGCGAACGCCCTGATCGAATTAAGGGAGCTCTCGGATCGCCTTGCAAAAAAAGGAATGTCCCTCCCGGTAGCATGGAAACGCCATCGTGTGAGCGTAGTGTCAATGGATATTCCTGGAACGGTACATCCGTCGTTTCCTAATTATCCAATTAACAGCCTCAGATCTCGAACCCGAAGAAAAAGAGGGCTAACGTGGGATGGAAAGTTGTTTTCATTTATAGCGTATCACGGGGAGCGTTTCTAGTGAGGACATCTACTCACCTCAACTACGCCACCCATCTGAAATAAGGAGTTGAGGGCAGGAGTGCCAGGAGTCCAGTCCGGGAGACGCCGGAGTAGCACAAGTGCAACGTGTAGAGTAGAGTAATCTTAGTCTTTTCCCTCTCGAGTGGCCGCATTCTCTCTCTCATCTCATCCTGGCTGGTTCACTGGCAAGGTGTAACAATGGAGGGTATGACCGAATACGTGAAAGGCTGGAAGTTCAAAACGAGAAAGGCAACCCGAAGCCTCGGGACCATGTCCTTTCATTTGAATTTCGAGTCGCAGATCCATCGTGTCTGCAGTGACATGCTCGGGTCCAAAGCTGTGACAGGTGACAAGACAAATCCCATATGGCCGACCAATCCGTAGCCTATTGTGGCGGATTGTCACCACTCGAGCAGAGATAAAAATACGGTAGCTGTGCTGATCCTTCTCAAACTCTGCCCGGAAATGACCAAGAGGACCTTCCAGCTACGCTGTGTCGGGTATAAACCAGTATAAACCCGACGAATTCTAGGCCAAGACGATACACTCGAAATGAAGGGTACCGATGTGTCGCTCGAGAATACATCCAATAGGATTTATCAAGTAGATCCACCGACGCAGATAAGAATGGAATGCTTCGAGGGGTTTTTGCGAACATTGACATTGGAAAAGTCGAGATGCCATTGCGATTAATGTCCGCATCAAATCGAGATCAGTTTCTGATAGCAGCGTGTGGAAAGTTGTTGAAAGCGCGACACAGGCGCCCAAATAAGGATGACAGGTGATGACAACGGCACTGCGCCTGCGTCCAATGGTCTCATCGGTTGTCTACTACGGACCGTGATTTTTTTACCTGAAAGATCATCGATCAGTACTAGCATTAAATTTTAAACGACATCGGGTGAACGTTGTGGCACGGACTAAGTATTATGGCTCTCGCTACACCGAGCTGGATATGCACGATTATCAGGGAATGATATCGATGCAAGGGAATATCGTATCCATCTTGTGACGACCGTGTTAGAGCGCCTAGAAACAATTCGCATTAGTGCGCTTCCGAGCTGCACGTATGCTGCTGAATAATGGAGTGGCGTAATTGGCTCCACGAGGGACGAAATCTCGAGTTAATCTGCGTTTCCATTTTCTACCATGAAGGTTTTGCTCTCCCAACGATATCAGCCGCAACTGGAAGCCGGCGCTCATGAAGCGACACAACAGGCTCATCGGCCCGATATCACGCAGCAAATCAACTCTCGATAACGACCGCCCTGGACATGACAGGGACTGGGGGGGTTGAACTTGAAAATTTCAGGAGGGTCACTCGATTCAGAGGACTCAGAACACTTGCCTAGCCTCCGCGGTTCACGCAGCTGTGTGTTACTTTCCGTCCGGAAAAGCCCACAGTTACAGTCAAGTTTCGGGGTGGACTCGGGAGGCAAAATTCCAATTCTCTTCCGAACTAAGATGCGGTTCCCCGTCGAGAATAAGAGGACAGACAGTCGGCTTGGCCACTCAACAACGCTTCCCCTCGCTTGTTTGTTGCTTTGCCACCGGCGGGAATCCCCTCTTGTGCAGTTCCCGTTTCAATACGTAGGGCCAGTCTGGTTTGAAACCTCCATTCCAGGTGAGTTCCGCTCATCCTTTCCCTACGCCTTCACACCCATCTTGGGTACATACTGATCCCTGATTCTCCCAAATCCAGATCTCTCCTTAACGCCGCCCTGAGCCTGTCACCGCTTGTGCTGTCATGGCTTTCACACTGATGAGGCCACCATCCCGTGAGGGGCATATATCAGTCCAGGGTCACGACGAAGACTATTTGTCTTCCGCTCTCCATGCTGCCCTCTCGAGCTTCGCCCCAGGCTCCTCGGCGCATAATCCCGACCAACTCGAAATGATCAAGGAGAAAGAAAGGGCCGGTATCGATATTGTCGTCGATTCAGACTGTCTCGCCCTCAAAGGCACCGGCGTCGATGTTGAACCTGTGGTGCTCAAGGGCCATATCTTGTTGCACCTCACAGAGCCAACGTCCATCAAGGAGATCACACTCCAGTTTAGGGGCAAAGCAAAACTCCCACTACCATCCGCCGAGACGTGGGTGCTCCTTACTCCTCTCTATCTCCACTTACTCATCCTCTTTCCTACAGCTTGGCCTTGGGCACTTCGCAGCAGTGGTACACTATCTGCAACCATGAGTGGTCGTTCCTCGAAGGGGAAAAACGCCATGGTCACACGCTCAAGGCGGGGTTCCACCAATTCCCTTTTCAGCTCCAGTTAGGTGGCTCCTTGCCGTCGAGCATTACGAGTGGGGTCTATGGCGGCGCCCATGTTAGCTACAAGCTCAGGGCCGTTGCCGTACGCCCGGGTCTCGCACACAACATGCAAGCTGTCATGCCCATATCCATCGTCCGCACGTTCGCACCTGAAGCGCTCGAGTACCAGCAGTCCCTCGAAATCGAGAATACGTGGCCAGAGAAGCTCATGTACTCCATCATGATTCCACACAAGGCGTGGGCCGCTGGTGACCAATTAACCGCCATAGTCAAGTTCCAACCTCTCTCCAAAGGTGTTCGGGTCCTGACGGTGACGACGACGATTCATGAGATAACTAAATTGCATTGCCGGGGCGGAGTACAGGAGCATACCCGTAGTGTCGTCACTGCGCACCATGATATCCCGAATGGGAGTACGGAACGGCACGCGGCCACACATGCAACACCATTGGTGCCGGCATCGTTCCACATGACGCCAGGACTGTCGAGCGAGGATCGTTCGCAAAGTTTTGGGTCGCTGGTCGCCCTTGCCAACCAAGATAACGCACTTCGGCAGGTGTCAACCTCAGCGTCGTCGCACGAATCTCACTCGACAGCTGCACCGCCACCGCCATCAGGCGACACCTCAGCATTTTCGGCCGAACCTGTCGCATCGACGTCGACTGCAGTGGAAGAGGTCCCGATGAGTCAGGATGATATCTTTGCTCAGCTTACTCTGTCCATCCCGAAATCTGTCACCCCTTCACACCCCCTCGAACCAATCGCGGTCTTCCATCGAATACGATGGTCCATTTACATGTCCAACTTGGATGGGCATACCTCCGAGTTACGGTGTTCGCTTCCCCTCCACATCCTTGATGCCCGACTGCTTGATGAAGCTAGGGCAAATTCTGCAGCTACCCGCCGACTTCTTCTTGAGGGCCCGGAAGCCCCTGTCGATGAGGACCACGACGCTGAGCTTCCGAGCTATTCCGCACACGTCCGTGATCGTGTGGCCAACATGTATCTCCCGGATTCAGCCACAGCCCGTGTGTTCAATCCATGGGTTCACAGCAACGTCAGTCCGACGTTCATGCCTGAGTACCAATCCTTATCCGGTGCTTGGTCGCCATCTGGCGCCGCATCTCCCGTGGCACCTCACCCCGTTTCGTCCTACCTTCCTCACGTACCTCAATCGGGGACCAGCACACCTCTTGAATGGGTCAATTCAGAGCTTCTGCTCTCCCTCTCTAATACCGCCCCTCCCCGACCCCGCTCTAACACCAGTCCACATTCGCATTCTCCAGACCCTGGGAGCCGACCAGACAGCGGGCCTATCAGTCGACGTGGCAGCCGCGCGCCAAGTCCGGACCACCTCACGATGACGACCATCACCCCTTTCCCGGCTGCTCCCATCACCACTTCCCACGAGACGTTTGTGCACGACGGCCATGCTAGCCGAACACTCCCTGGGCTATTCAGAATCCAAATGAAACCACAAACGTCACTCACCTCCCCCGCCTGGCTCTCACGATCCAATTCGCACTCGAACCTGGCGTCATTGGCGGATGGGGTGCACGTGCACCGTGCGCCGCAGCGCCAGCCTTCCACAATGACGTTGTCGGTGCCGGTGCCGGTGCCGGGGTCCCAGGTGTCGACGCCGACGAGTGCGACGTCGGAGAGCGTGCCTGAGAGCACGTTGTGGCACCGTGCGTTTACGGAGGTGCCTGATTACGACGTTGCCTCGCGCGGTTTCATTGGCGGGGTGACGCCGCTAACGAGCATGCGCGGTCTGCCTTCCTATGAGGAGGCGGAGCGGAGTGCTTATGGGGGTGGCGGCGTCGACGATGAAGGGCGGTTGACGATTCGAAGACCTGCGCCGCGGCGGGAAGGGGTGTCCTAGCAGTCCATGGCGACGCGTTTCCATGTGTTTCGTCGCGGCGGCCTGGTCCGCCGCATGGTTATATATGATATCTATGGTTGTTGTTGTACGTGAGTCGTCGTTATTGGCACACTCCCTTAACTTGCTCGTCCATCCCTGCCCCCCTCTCTTTTCCTGTCTCTTTTTATGTACTAAGCGCTATTCCTGATGCATCACCACATTGTTGTTGTTGTCAACATTAACACGGATTTATTCCGTCTCTGATCGGTTTCCTACTTATCTTTTTCCCACTACCGTATTTGATCCTCTCTGTGTTGGGGCATCCACTTGTATATAGACGTGTCTCGGGTGTTGATTGTATCTCGTATGGGGTTTTTTATAGGAGTAATACATCGATGACGGTATGGCGTATGGCGATTGCTCGCGCCGATTCACTGGACGGTGTGACACTTTTCGGGAGACCGGTACGATTCAGAGTGCAAGGGTGATGACAGACTGGGACGGGCCTTGAAGGGGATCAGATACTCAAGTGAGGCTGATCAATGTTGGGCGTGACGGATGGGTTTTCTTGAAGTTTGGGCTATCGTGGACGGTGATGGTGGGGCGTGAGTAGCCTCAAATTAAAGTCGGACTGTGCGTTCATGATCGTGATCGTGCCCGCAAGTACCCGTGCGGCCATTGACGTGGCTCGATCATCGGACTCGACGAGTACCGATCGCAACAAAACGAGCGTGTCTGTAAATGCGCGTCTCTAGTAGAGATTCCCAAAGAGATTAGAGATACATGTTTCCTGTACATCACTCGATCGACGGAGCGCTAAAACTAGATCTACAACGGAACATTATAGTGCGACGCACGCGCCTAGGCCAACGCCTTGGGGAGACCGTCGTTGCCCAACAAGGACTCCTCGTCGCCCCTGACGCGAGGTCCGTTCCCGACGCAAGTGTGAATGAGCGTCTTGACGGCCCCCGTTGTGAAGCGCTTGGCGACGCCTTCGTTGAAACCATCTACGAGCCGACCTTGAACCGCGGCGCCTGCAAAGAGCTGGAATGGATCGTTGAACGATTCCTGAGGGAAATAGGAGACGATCAACTCGGTGATCTCTTTCAGATTCTCCCTCGGCGCATAAATGACTGCGTTCGGACCCGCGTCAAACGTGTATGCCGCCTTGTGCTTGCCGCTCTTTTCGAGGGCGACGCGGTTGTACTCTGTCACGACGCTGATGATCGCGCGACTGACGTCATTCATGTAAAAGATGGGCGGGTCGGTGTCGAGCGCGACGGCGTGGAACTGGTTCGAGTCTTTCATCGTGATGGCTGCGAATGTGTCAAAGTCGCGGTTCCGGATGGCGTCGGTGATGTCGCGCATCCGATCGGGGACGACGGTGAGGCGCTGTGGGAAGAGGGCAGAGGTCTCGACGGTGCGTTGCATGCCAGCGGTGGAGGAGGTGCCCTTTTTGTCGTCGGAGACGACGCAAATGAGGGCGTGTATGTCGGGCCAGTCAGCTTCTGATGCGATCTGTTCGGCGAAGGAGTCGGAGCCGTCAGCGGCGGTGCCTTCTCGCCATGCGACGAATCCGCCAAAGAGGGAACGGCAGGCAGAACCGGAGCCCTGACGAGCGATGAGGGAGAGTTCTTTGGGAGTTGCGGGAAGCTGGTATAGCTTCGCGAGGGAGTAGACAAGAGCTGCAAAGCCTGATGCGGAGGATGCGAGACCGGCGGCAGTGGGGAAGTTGTTGTGCGAACAGATGTGCACCTTCCAATGCGAGAACTTGATTGGAAGTAAGCATGTGCGATTATTTCTGAAAAATGGAATGCGAGCATACCTTTTCTGCGTTTGGATTTGCGTCTTCGAGTTCTTTTCGAAGGCGTTTCATTTCGCTGATGCAGGTAGCGAGACGACCGCCGGGTTTGATCTCGTCGAGCTTGCCATTGAGCCATAGGGTGTCTTCAGTAAAGGAAGGGTCCGCGCGGGAGGTAGTGGTAGAGCGAAGGTGATCTTGGTTGAGGGTGACGGAGAGCGAAGCGTTGGTGGGTAAGATGAGCTTGGTGTCTCGCTTGCCCCAGTACCTAGATGGAAGTCAGTGTGACGTCTTGGATGGCTTCGATCCGACTGACTTGATGCAAGCAATGTTGACCGGGGCAGAAGCTGTTGCGTGGAAGAACTTGGACATGGTGATGGTGGAAGAAAGAAACTCAAGCACTATGTGTCTCGGGAATCAAATCCATGTCTGTGGCGGTGCTTACACAATCTCAAATCTCCTTTTGAGGATACGTATATCGGGTGATTATCCGGGCCGTCAATGTACCCGATATGGAGATTAGTCACGTGTGGCTCTTTTCGGGCGCTGACCGGGTTTACGCTTGCGCATTGAGCTCGACAGCGACGACGACGACGACGACACGTAAAAATCTATCAGGACATATCTTTTTTTACATCACTGCCTTGAACATTTGTACATCAAAGGCCCTGTCTCTGCCGTACGGCCAAGCACCCGCACAAGAGTCCCTTTGTCTGCAAGGACTCCACTGACAACAAGCGGTCGTCCTTGGTCCGTCGTCTTAGTCAAATGCCATGTTTTATCCCCAACAATCCCCGGCTGTCGCTCACAAACATCCAAACCACCACGACCAGTCCCCATGGTCTCGCACACATCATCCCGTCCTAGGCCCCCCAGCCTCGCAGAACATCGGCCCTCCCCCAGCCTCGCCCGGTTTCCCCCTCTACACCAATGGATCCGTAAACCCGCTACAACATCACCCTGCCCACCCCCACGCCCTTTCACATCCACCCATCGCACACCACCAACACCAGAATTCCCTTTCACACTATCCCTCCCCACCAAATGGACATATCCATAATCAACACATGGGCTCAGGATCCCCAGGCAGCGCTGCGAGCCAGATTATCAGCCCTCACTGGCAACAACAGCTTCTCAAGTGCGAGGTGCGTAGTCGATGCATGTCAGGCACATGCGACCGATCTGATCGAAAACGGTTTTAATTCACAAAGATGATCAGGTCCTCCCGTTCGCCACATCACCGTGCACGAGCAAGCGCCATGGCCTCCCGAACCGTTGCTAAATCCGCAATCCCAATCACAAATCCTAATCTCGTCAAACCCACCGTTAGCGCCGACGCACCACCCAAAGATTCCGAGGTCCCAGCCACCTCCTCTACTCCTGCCCCTACCAGTGCGTCAGAAAGCTCGCCCACCCTCGCTGGTTCCCTGGTCAATCACCCCTCGTCAACCGTGGCTCCAATAGCCGAGGCACCGCGGCTAACGGCAAAGCCTCCGCAGAATACGTGGAACTCGCTAGACATGGGTGGAGTAAACATCAAGACACTTCCTCCCACGTCTGGACTGCTCACGTTCACGTTCCTCATCAATCTGTACCTCAACCACAACGCATTGTCCTCCATTCCTCCAGAAATAGCCAAACTTCGTCATTTAGAACTCCTCGATCTATCCGGAAATAACCTGAGCTCAGTCCCGCCGGAACTTGGGATGCTCACGCAACTGAAGGAGCTCTACCTTTTTGACAACCACCTGGTCACGCTACCACCGGAACTCGGCAGTTTACACCAACTACAGACCATAGGTGTCGAAGGCAATCCTCTAGATGCCGCACTGAAAACCATCGTGCAGAAAGACGGCACTCCGGCTCTCATTTCCTTCCTGCGCGACTCATGTCCTGTGCCGGCCCCTCCGCCCGAACGGCAGTGGAAGCACGTCGTTACCCCGATTGAACGCGAAGCGATGAACAATGACCCTCATGCGGAGACATTCAGCGTCCTCTGTTACAACATTCTTTGCGAGAAGTACGCCACGGAACGCCTTTACGGCTACACACCATCCTGGGCACTGTCGTGGGACTACCGGAAGGAGTTAATCTTGACGGAGGTGATGAACTACGATGCCGACTTTATATGTTTGCAAGAAGTGGACACCGCTCAGTACGAAGAGTACTTCATCAAGCACCTCCAGGGCCAAGATTATGAGGGTGTATATTATCCCAAGTCGCGGTACAAGACTATGAGCGATGCAGATCGGCGGCAAGTCGACGGCTGCGCAACTTTCTACAAGGCCAACAAGTTTGTCGTCGATTTCTGTTTTTCTGGAATAAATATTCATCCATCGTCCATCTTTCCAGGTATCAATTGGTCGAGAAGCAGCTAATCGAGTTTCGCACCGTCGCCATGCAGCGCCCGGATTTCAAGAAGACGGACGATATGTTCAACCGGGTTCTTGGCAAGGATCACATCGCTGTCATATGTTGCTTCGAGAACAAGGAGACAGGCACGCGTCTCATTGTGGCGAACGCTCACATACATTGGGATCCAAACTTCCGGGACGTCAAGCTCGTTCAGGTGGCTCTTTTGGTGGACGAGATAGAAAAGATTGCGTCGTACTATTGCAAACTGCCTCCTCGACCACCAAACAACGCAGAAGATAAGTCTGCGCCACGATCATTACCCCTCTACGGTGATGGGACGAAGATACCCCTCGTTATTTGCGGTGATTTCAATTCTGTCCCCGATAGTGGCGTGTGCGAGTTCTTGTCCAATGGGTCTGCGCCACCCGATCATCCTGACTTCATGTCTCACCTGTACGGGAGGTACACTACCGAAGGGTTAAGGCACAAGTTTGGTCTCAAGAGTGCCTATACCACAGCAGGCGATCCCCCCTTGACGAACTTCACCCCAAGCTTCCATGGCGTGATTGACTACATCTGGTATAGCACAGCCAACCTGGCAGTCAATGCCGTTTTGGGTGGGGTTGATAAGAGCTACCTCGACAAGGTGGTCGGATTCCCAAATGCCCACTTCCCTTCAGAGTAAGTCTGATCCGTTGATCTCCGATCGGTCTTCACCTTGTTGACTTTTCCTTTTTCAGCCATGTCTGCCTGGTGAGCGAGTTCCGGGTGAAACCGCCTCGAGAGACTGTACCACGACCAACGCCGCTCTTCCCATCGCCCAACGGTGCACACTGACCCGGGATAGCCCAAAGGGTATCGCGGCGCTTTCTTTCTTTTGTTTTCTACTTACCGCCACATATTCATCCCCACTTTCTTCTCTTCATTTATCCCTGTTTCTTTTCTTGTAATATATATTTCTTCGGCCCTGTACAATGTTGGCTTTTGTGCATTGGAGGGGGGGGATGATGGATGTTTTACATACAATACATAGCGTGTTTGTGTGTGTGAAATCAAACCTTGTGTATCTTCTTTCCGATTCGTCTCCCTCCGACATCCTTTGTTCGCCTGTACCGATGATTTTTTCATCATTGTCTCGTCTCGTCTCGTCTTCCTTGCTAAGGCCCCATTGCCACCTACTCTTGTCCCTTGCCGGAATCCGTCGTCGCCAGCATCCTCTCCATTGCTTTGTTGACAGAACCTCCCCTCTCCCATCCAACTCCAACTTGAACCCCAAACTGACCCATATCTATATATTTCCCCTGTCGTCGTCTCGTCTCGTCATCACGTCCCATCGCTCCGCATCATGTACATCTCTGTAGCATGCGCGTGTACTTTTTTTTGGGTGTCGGGTACCAACCAAAAATCGAGCTTCCTTTTTATTTATGACGAGGTTCTCTGTCTGATGTCAGTGCAGCCGGGGGGGATTTGGATTTGCTTTCTTGGTGGATCCATCATCAGCGCACGTGGGGATTGGGGATTGGACGATAATGTTGGCTTGTCCTGTAAGTATTAAGTACGTCTTGACCGCGTGATGCACGATGGTCTACGGCTTAGCTCTCCGAATCATTCTGGCCCCCTGGTTCAAGTTCGGACTGTACACTCGAGCGACGTCCTACTAGTGGGAAGTATCGCCCATAACCCTCATGCATCATGATATCATACGGCCTGGCGATCGACCATAGGACCACGTTTGACTGACTGATCATGTACATTTCTGGTCATCCACGTCACAGCGTTCACGAGTCCCGGAGTTCGCGGGGAGAATCATCATTAGGGTTAGGGGAAACAGGAAATGTTTGATCTTGATCTCGACGTTGACGACGACAACTTTGACAACGGCATTGATATGGAGATCGACGCAAGTAGATCTCTTCCTCGAGGTCGCTGCCAGTAAAGGGGGGCTTATCATTCCCCCCCTCTAAATGCAGCGTCTGTCGCACTCGTATCAATGGGTGAAAGTGTGCTGGAAATGGGCTGCACCTACTGCGGGGACTCGGATGCAAGTTGTAACCGCCATGACTGAGGTGACTGTCGACAGCCCGAGCACTGTGTACGCGATGTCCGAGGCGTTTGTTGAACCTCGTCAAGGTCAGCGCTCCGCATGATATCACATACAACATATCGCCAACCAGTGGTTGCGTTGGTTTCAGGTTGGGGGGTGTACCAAGCACTGCGAGATGAGCATTGACGTCGGGTAAGCTTGTGTCAGTTGCCAAAGGGTTTCACAAGGACGACGTCGGATGGTCGACTCGGAGCCTCCTGAGCGACCGGTTGAAGATGAAGGCCCTCGAAAGAGTGCCAGTGGTAGCCAGTGGCGGCCTCAAACCTCGAGGAATTCACTTGTCTCATCGTTTGAAGCGGCCAGAATTCAAAAGTCACAGGATGCCTGGTTACTCGGGCCAGGGATGGAAACAAGGGTTGCTTCATATAGCAGGGGAATACAATGAACCAGTCGTTACGATATAGCGAGTCCATTCTCTCTAGCAAGATGTCAACATAGAGAACAAGGAAGGTGGGGAAGCCTAAAGCGGTGTAACACGTTGAGGCAAGCGTGGAGCAGGCATCATCGTCCTGTGAATGACTACGTATCGGGTTCAGTAGTCAGAAAGAGCCAAGAGAAAGTGCAACAAAAGGGACGCACCAGCGCCAGAGTTGTTGGTTCCACCATTGTTCAACGTCAGTCCGTCGACATTCGAGTCGTTGATGTCTATGCAATTAGTCTTGGTGGTGGTGACATAGCCGCTACGCCTTACTCCCTGCCGTCCCGGTGCTTGTGTTGATAAGCCTTCTGTAGCCATCGAGGCCATACGCTGGGCGAACTGGGTGATAGAAGCAATCGTGGCGGGGTCAAGAGGTGATGGCCCGTGTGAAGGCGAGGAAACGTTCGTGGGCGAACGGGGTGTTCGGGATTGCCTTGGCGACCGCGGGGGTGGAGGAGCAGGCCTCCTCACAGAGTGGGAGCGACGAGGAGAGTCGCCGCCCGAGTTACTCGAAGTCTCCAATGAAAGGTGAGAATCAATCGAGGGAGCCATTCGTCGAAGTGGTGGCGGCGGCGGCGACCTCCTGTGACGTCGAGTAGAAGAGTTGCGGCTTCCGTCACTGGACTCACTACTAGTAGACGTTCCTGATAAACAATCAGTATGATGCAAGGAGAAAACAAAAACTGCTTACCGAGTCGCGAACTGACCGCCTCATTGGTATCAGACGTATAACCACGGTCGCTTTGGCCTGCGGGATTAACGCTCACTTCCGAGCCCAAAGACTCTAAGCGAGAATTGCGCATATTGAGCAGGGATGTTACTATCGCGCTTGCTGACTCAGGATTACCCTCCGCAAGCGCGGGTTGTCCATCCGTGGCGGGCGTCCTTGCAACTCCTTGTCTATAGCTGGATGGGGGAGGTAGACTGCTCCTCCCAGTGACCCTGGTCCTCACTTTTGCCCTAATATCTTCCTAAAAACAATGTTAGAATCACGAAACCACGATATCAAAAATGTAAACTCAATAAACTCGCTTTGACACGTTGGCGGAGCACATGAGCATCCTCCAGGCACTTCGCCGCCTGCGGTGAAGGCAAGCAAAGCAAACCCCGCCAGCTGTTACGGTTTGATTCCGACTCTATTATCTCTTTTAACTGCTCGCTGAGACTGGATGGACCTTTTCAGTATTGTACTTTACAATTCATACAAAAATACCGTCATACCTCCTCTCCTCTTCCACAAACCTATCCCGGTCTGTTTCGGATAGTACAGGATAAGGTCTCTCATACTCCTCTCGGATTGTTTGGAGCACTTCTTCCAAAACTTCCTCAGCTTGCTTGGCACAGGACGAAGGCATATTCGCGTGGTACTGTCAAAAAGAGGGGGAAAACGATGATACAAGACGGTCCTAGGGTGAGAAGAATTTATTTGTCTCTTCCACGCGTTCCATAGTTGGGTGATGAGCCGAGATTTGTGTGTGCTGCACATGCTGTGGTATCCTCGCAACCAAGGACAAGGAGCGCCCCAGAAAACAATAGCCAGGCAGGGCGCCTGCTGGTGGCGTATCAATTGGGACCTACAAGGACCAACAGATATGACACAGCTGCGTCTACGTAATTACCCGAGAACGTGTAAGATTTTTGGGGAAATTTCTCAGGGGGGTTTCTTCATCCTGCCTCAGAATGGTTATTCCAAGGACTGGATCCTTGTCCACGCTAAATCTAATCGGATGGAGCACTTACTCTCGTTTCCAGGCTGCCTTCTTCCAGGAGAAGCGCGCGCAGAGCTACCGGATACCTGTTAGTAGTTACTCCACTTTGCCGCCCTGCTAGCTGGCCGTTTTACACTGTTCGTTTCTCATGATCTGCACGTGTCATCTTGCTAACAAGTAGTCTTCTCTCGTTACACCACCCCATTCCTTCCTGGGGTCCCTTCGCTCAATTATTCTTGTTGTGCTTCTAAATGTGTCGACCAAGTGTCACCAGGTCATGAAGTGAGCTGGCCTAGTAGTCCTGAAAGGGCTAGCCGAGTCTAGGGCCTCTGACTGTCCGCCTGGGAGACTTGGATTGGCAGATGGGCTGGCCATCCGAGCGCGGCGGTTCAGCCCATACCGGTTTAGAGTTTTGGTTTGGGCGATTAATTTGCGCCTAGTCTCCCAAAACTGGGCCACATAATAATACCTCAAGATCAGAAGACAGTCGTTCTGATCATACGATGAGTGACGAACCTTGGCTCACTATCACTTTGCATTGCAATGATGGTCTCAATCACTCTTCGGATCCGTCGCTCGAATCGAGTCTACCTCCCGTAAGCCACTCCGAGTCATCAGATTTCGAATAGATGCTTACTCGCGCTGTCTCATTTCCAAGCCCGATTCCCGAACTTCGGCCTTGTGCAGGTCGCTTTTAAACAGGCCACGATTCGACATCATGCACTCAGTCAATAATTACCGCGGTATTATATGGTCGCCGACGAGAAGTGATGGAAATATTACGTAACCCACGGAAGTCGGAGTGCAAACCGTACTCCGAGTTCCACTGGCATCTTTGCCCAGCCTATACATGCTGAGCACAGTCCTGAGTGCAACCTCGTCCTTAGGGAGTCACTAGCCAGGGTCCCACGCGGCCATCTATAGCTTGTGTCATCACACTAGGGACCTGTGGTCATGAGGTCGACCTATGGCGAATCAGAGGCGATAAAGCTCTTCGTGTCCGCTTATGACCTCCATGAACTTACGGACATGCCCGAAATCTATAGTCGCTGTAACTGCGATCGATGATATTTGAGGGGGGCTTTTGGATCGATCGTATCCCCCATCCCCGCACAGTATGAGTAACGACCCCTTCCCTCAGCAACTTCCTACCCTTCAGCGTTTGGGCGTAGACGATCCCACCGTGACCTCAGCCACCGAGGTTGCAACAACTTGGTTTAACTCTTTTGCGAGTGCTATCGCATCATCTAATATCACTGGGATCCTCGATCTCTTTCTTGACGATGGATTCTGGAAGGACACTTTAGCATTAACCTGGGACTTCAGGACTATCGAGGGTAGAGACGCGATCAGGAACCTCCTCGACCATCGTCTCGCTCCTGCTGGTTTCGCTGATCTACGTCTCAACCAGGAGCCTTTCCTTGCTCCGGAGCTTCTAAGGTTTTTCCCCGATCTTGTCTTGTTGCGTCTCTCCTTCGAATTTGGAACCAAGGCCGGGAAAGGCACGGGCGTTTGTTACCTAGTCCCTGTTCCCGGTTCAACGTGGAAAGCATATTCACTCTACACGTGCTTGCAATCCCTCAACGATTTCCCCGAGCAGGTACTGTACCGATGCTGAAGCCAATGTTATCAAGCTGATCCCGAATACAGATCGGTCCTCATCGCAGAATAGCTCCCGAACATGGCACTTGGGAAGAGAGACGGCGTCGAGAGGTAGAACTTGCCGATGGCGATCCGACTGTGATCGTGATTGGCGCCGGCCATACTGGCCTTGAGATCGCTGCGAGACTGAAATACCTCGGTGTTCCGCACCTAGTTATCGACAAGAAAGCCCGAGTTGGTGATAGTGTGAGTTTCCGCCAAGCTTTGACGCAGTACTACACTCACAAGGCGTTAGTGGAGGGACCGCTACAAAGCATTGTGCTTACACGATACGATTTGGTACAATCAAACTCCGTATTTACCGTGAGTCTCGGTTGAGATGTGGGTTTTGGCTCTCTTCACCACTATTTGTCCTTAGGTTCCCACCAACCTGGCCTGTCTTCACTCCAGCTGGAAAGGTACGAGCAGCAAATCCAGTATTTACTTCGTATTCCATCACCGACATCATTGGATTAGCTCGCCGATTGGTTGGAGGGTTATGCCAACTATCTTGAACTCAATGTATGGACTTCGTCCGTCATCACCAAGACAGAGTGGAACGACGACCTGAAAACTTGGACCGTCGAAATCAACAGAGGCGGAAAGGAGACTCGAACTCTCAAGGTGAAACACCTGGTTTTCGCGACCGGCTTTGGAGGTCGTCCAAAATTGCCAAATATCCCAGGCAAGGTAAACTTTGAACTTCGATTTCAAGGTCATCGTCATCTTGTTAATATTCCTTTCCTAGGAGGACTTCAAGGGCGAGGCAGTTCATTCTTCAGAATTCACGTCCGCGGCGAATTACATTGGCAAAAAGGCGGTCGTCGTTGGTGCTTGCACCTCTGGTATGTCACCATAGCGCGGAACCCGGGGGTAACTTGCCTGATGCAGGTCAAAGGTCACGACCTTGCCCAGGACTTCTTCAACCACCAAGTGGATGTCACAATGTAGGCCGTGTCAAACTGCACTCCAGAGCGTATTCGGACTGACGTCCCACATCCATAGGTACCAGCGTTCGTCTACGCACGTCCTTTCAGTTGAAGCGCTCCGACTGTTGATTGATGGTATGTCACTTTATCCAGTCTTGTAAACTGTCTTTGTTCACGCCCTCGATTTGAAGGACTCTACAACGACACTGTTCCAACCGATATCGCAGATGTCTATAACGGCAGCCTACCAAATACCGTAGTGAGACGCATTCACCAACGCACCGTGCCCTACACTGCGCAGACTACCGATAAGTGAGTGTGGATTCGCAAGATAGCATTGGATGTATCTCAACATGCTCGGCTCCCAAATACAGAGAGATTTTCGATGGTCTCGCCAAAGCGGGCTTCAAGACCAACCTCGGACCTCACGACACAGGAATCATCCAGCTTCTCTACGCGCATGCGGGAGGATACTACATTGGCAAGTCTCCGGAAGACAATGGACGACACCGCATTCTAACATGTTTTGATAGATACTGGTACGAGCGCCCACATCATCAACGGCGACATCAAGATCAAGAACGGGAGCGCTATCGAGCGCTTCACCGAGAAGGGACTCAAGTTCGCAGATGGAATGGAGCTCGAAGCAGACATCGTGGTTTTCGCAACCGGGTAAGTCCCCACCCTCTCCTCGGCGCACATCAATGCCGAATCTGAGGGCGTATCTCATGCTCTTTGAAGCTATGGAGACCCGCGCGACAGCATGCGCGACGTCTGTGGTCCGGAAGTCGCTGACAAGGTGAATCAAGTGTGGGGCTTCACGGAGGAAGGGGAGGTGAATAGCATTTGGAGGGATTGTGGGCATGACGGCATGTGGTTCGGGATCGGTACGTCGTCGCACAGCATTCTTGTACAGCTTCACGTTTTTGACGTGCCTTTGCTGGAACAAGGTAACTTGGGGCTGTCGCGTTTCCACAGTCGGCATCTTGCGTTGCGTAAGTGACTGTGTGCATGACAGTATATCTCATCGCTGAGAGAGGTTTCAGAAATCAAGGCCATCGAAGCTGGCATCTTGAAGAGGTCGGAGATCAAGTTTTGATAGAAGAATGGGTGCTCTGGGATGACGAAACTGAATGAGCGGGCTGATTGTACAACTAGATCTTGTAAAGTTCGGATTGGAACTTGAAACGCCTTGTGAACGACACAGCTTACACAGAAGGCTGGTTGTAGTGTATATTACAAAGCCCAGACGGATTCAGTCTGGTACCACCCTATCCAAATGAAAACCTTCTATAAGACCTTGGCCGTTAACCAACATTTGCATACTGTGTATTGTACATTGGTAGTTGCATGACGTGTCCCAAAAACAAAGAAGAGTGCCTTACATAAGTTGCCGTCCCAAGACTTATCTTTCCAAGGTATGCTTCTCCTGTACATCAGGGGGCGGCGGACGTATCCAGGCGACGAATCGCCAGATGCCTCTTCGGATGCTCCGTATCACTTCTGCGATGAACACTACGACACAGTGCATGCCATACACAATGAACTGGAGGCTGACAAGCACACCAGCCATGAACGACATGACTAGCACCGCAGTAGGCCATGCGGTCCACGCTACCGATAACAGGAAAGTCATCAGCGCAAAAGCCGACGTAAACAGGCAGAGAGCTGGTATCCGTGCTGAAATACAGAAGAACAGGTATTTGCCATAGACGTCTGTGGCCAGTTTCTAGGACGGGATGTAAGACCACGTAGTTCTATATGGTTGAATACAAAAGAGAGTGCTTACTTGGAATTTCGCCGGCGGTGCGTTGCAATAGACCAGTAAAAACCAGGCATCTATGCTAAGACCGATACCAGAGGCGACACTGCCAACAGCTATGGCTTTCCTGGCGAAATTGGTGACGGTAAAAGTAGCAGCTGACGAAAAGCCGAACACGCCAGCCTCGAGCCTTGAACGATTCAGTAAGTGAATGGTTTATCCTAAAGTCGGTCCCATACCCTGCCAAAGCTACAAGCTATCCCAGGATTAGCTGAGCACTATCTTTGAGACAAGTTTGCTTACCGATCCACCGACAAACCTCCACTCTGTGGACAAATCAGTCAAAACGCGCTCGTAGTCTGAATCTACTCGGGCTTCTCGAAGCTCGCGGTAAGGCGAGAACGAGTCCACGATGGAGTCGATAGTTGAAACTTGAGAATCTATAGATATGGTTTCCGTGTAAGTCGGCAGCATCGATGCTGCAAGCCAGAGTTTATGATCTGCATTTTTGGCATGACTGTCTTCGTTGTCTGAGAGTGGAACTACGAGTATGGGCTCGTTGTCCAGATGCTTGAGCAATGGATCCCGTTCATCGTCAGATACAACATTATCGGAATCGGACCAGTAACCAGTGTGCACTTTTGGCTCTGCGTGATGCGCTTCCGGCCACACAAAGCTTGGGTCCTCGCCAGAGTCAGAGGTAGGCGAACTAGAGTATCCTATCGTGATGCAATTTAGTTAGCGATCGATGCACTAAAAGGATACTTTACTTTGATCCTCAGGATCTTCGCTAATAACATCCCATCCTACATCCTCCTGAACACACGGCAGTTGTGCTTTACATACTTCAGGTAAATCGAGCTTTGCGACTAAAAGGATCGTGGCAGGGTTAGGTTTATTTGTTCCACCCTTACGCCGCGAGACACAATTCAAGTTTATCTCGACACCTTATTATGACGTTAGATAAGATAATTTGAATGCCAGTTCGAACTAACTTCTTTCCTTGCATTGCTGTTGGGCTTGAAGACGTACCAAATCTTGCAACGTACAATATGCACTTGCTACGAGATTCCTCTTTTTGTTCTTTTTCTTGCTTGACGCCTGGTGGTAGATACATATGTCTAACCGTGACGATACGTCTATGGCGTGACTGAATTCTTGATGTAAGGTTCGGGCCACGAAGAGTCACGTCTTTGCACTTACAACTGGAAACACTGTTTCAAGTTTGGATTTTGTCCATCGCAGCCAAGGTTCAATTCGTGGTGCTGATGATGATCACCGACGGTCACCGTTACTATCGGACGCCAGGATCTCTCGGCTCTTAATTGCTGCAGGCCGTGAGCGCGCACGACTAGAGAAGGGGTCAATGACAAGAATATGCAACAATAAATGATGTCGCGTACCAGTGAACGTACACGGTCTATAGTGTGGTTAGGATCTCAGCGAGTGACGAAAGAAGGCAGCGATATGCATAGATTCCACGTACCTGGCCCTGGTAAGCTCAGGCATGGGACCACGAATAGGCTGGTGGAAATGCCTGCCTCAGACCACTGACACACTGCCGCGCATATTTACTTTTGTTTGTACATGACGTAAACTCTGACGATATTAACTTAGGGCTTGGTTGCATTGCCCGAGATTGCACTACATTTGCACTTGAACTAGTCTAAAGAAATTATGGACTTGAAAACCATTTTACCGTGGTGAGACACTTCTACCTCCGTCCTCCACATGATGAAAGACAGCCGCACAAAAACATCATCCTCCGTGTATATAACCCCAATGCTACGCGGGTGGACTCGAGGTACGCACGAACCCGCCAGATTCTCCACCGGACGTTTTAGGTACCTGGAGGCTTAGGTATAGCCGGAATACCTCTGGCAACAAAAACTATCCGACGTGTCCAGTGAGAGGTAGTGCGAGCGACTCGATCAAACAAGTCCTCATCAATGTCTGCAGCGCGAGCACGTAGTTTACGGCCATAAAGCCCATGGCGAATTTCCTCAAATCGGGATACCACTTCGTCCATACCAGGGCGTTTAGCAGGATCAGCCTGGATCATATCTGCCACCAGTGGCTTCATAAATTCGAAACCTCGTTTTCTCTGGATGACCTCAGCGAGTCAGTCAAGGAGAGTACCATACTGTTGGAGAAGACTGACCAAAATGAAATCCTTCCTGATAGCATTACCGATGTAGAAAACGTCTGTAGCGAATGGATCGCAAGGCTCGTTGGAGTTTTGAAACTCAGGGACGTCCTTGTCGCCCCCCCAGATTGGCACTTCTCTGGGATTGGTATCCGAAGGATCGTATCTGCGAGAAAGCCCGAAGTCGATGAAATAATATTTTGGAGGTCGTTGAGTGCGTGTAAAGTGCTTGGCATAACCACTACAGTCCTTGTTCAACGTGGTCTCCACCGGGTGGAATGACTGAGGATAGAGCTTGATAGGATCAAGCATGATATTTCTGTTCATGCAATCCCTGTCGAAATATTAACGCAAGAGCAAGTTGCTTGTGGTCATACACACCGATGAGCTACGTGGTGCTGATGCATGAATTCTAAGCCCTGGAAGGTATTCAATGTGGGTGCATCATAGTTACAAATTCATGTTACCTCAAACAACTGGCGAAAACATTCAACACCTTCTCCGATAGTGTCGAAATTTGGGTTATTGTAAAGTCGAAGTAGAGGCATGACCACGAGGGCAATATCATCGTCACCTTTCAGGGAGAGAACATCGTATATAGGGACACAGTGATTCGCATGCTGGGAGAGAAGGGGCTCAGAAGAGAAATATAACCCAATATCGACTTCGTAAGGATGATCTGTTCGCTTGACCTGCTTCAGAGTAACCACTCTACCATCCGAGATTCGAGTCGCGTCGATTATTTGGCCAAACTAAGGCACGAAACTGTTTGGAAGCTCGGTGTTGGGGAGAATATTATACGTACTTCTAGCCTCTTTCCATCTTCACAGTCGGTCAAGTCTCTCTTCGATGTTTTCCATGAGGGGATCCATGAGGGGGAGTACCGAGGACGCAGCAGATAACCGAGAGTACTGAGCTGCTTGTAGCGGTCACGCCACCAGATTTCCCTTGGGTCTAGTTCTTCGGGGAGGTGACGACCGAGTGTACCCCAAATAGCGAGTTCTTTCTCGGCACGCTGAGCGTTCAACTCAGCTGCCCTTGCCATTGAGGAGGCCATGAACCACGAGTAAAATGGTGTGCATCCGTGCCCGAAAAACACCTCGTTTTCTTCTCACGGGTCTATGACTTTCGCCCACTTAAGTAATACAGTCGACTCTGTTATAACCCATACCGCATATACTCAGTGAAAATACATTACAACTTTCCATTTCCCAAAGTTCATTTTCAGTGCTTCCAGCCCCAATCATAAGCCATACTCTCCCATAAGCCATACCCCTAACTCACCGGGGAAACTCCTTCCTTTCTTTCCCCCCCCCCTTGCATGTCAACTCACCGACATTTGCTGCTACAATCGTCAAGCAAGGTTTTTGCCGACACAAGTCGGCATTCCCAAGTTTACTATCTACTCGTGAATTACCGCCTTGTGTCGGAAAAAACCTTGCTTGACAACTGTTTGTATTGGTTAGATCAAGTTTGCTATTTAACTAACTATGAAAGTCAAGTCAAGTCATGACAGGCTCCATAAAAAACGATGCTTATTGTATGACCAGAATTCAGCATTGTGTTCACATCAGGACTAGTTGAATGCATTTGTTGAAATTATTCAGCTCGAAAATGCGATGAGATAATTTCTCTCAACACGATGTAATTAATCTGTGGTGGAGTAGTGAATGCTGTCAGTTCGAAGCCAGCGACAATTGTGGCTGCCAGTGCGTAGGTGAGCACCATTATGACATACGTCTGCTGGGTATGATCCATGGGCACAACTGTTACAGGAGTTTCACGCTCTTTACTGACGGGTATGATGAAAACTGCGGAAAACCAGCGCAGGAACAATGTCACCTAATGTGTGCTATTTGGGCTCGCCGGGTATCAATGTCATGGTATCAATCATCGAACCGTCGAGTTAAGGGAAATCACTAGTACTGCTAGTAGCAGCCATGTTAAGTCCCCTGAGGCGGCTATGTTGTAAAGGATCTCTCTCACCAAACATCAGTTAGTCGAGATCCAGCCATTATTCCTATCGTCTACCATTCGAGACGGACATGCCAGGGGGCAAACAAACTAATAAGTATGCCATAGGTACCAACATTAGTGGGGTGGGGGTACAGGCGGGATGCCACGTATGATGAATCCGATTTGTCGCATCCAATGGGAGGTACGACGAGTAATATTATAATATGCACTCTCTCCTTTGTCGACCACGCGGGAGCGCAATTTCCTTTTGTTGAGGCCAGCTCTGATAGCATCGAACCGCTGGACAACTTCAGCCATGGTGGGACGTTTTGAAGGGTCCTTCTGAACCATGTCAGCTATCAGAGGTCGCATGAAGTCAAACCCGAGCTTTGGCTGGGGTCATGTTGAGACACGTATACGACATACAGTTAAAGACATACCTCAACAAAATCCTTCTTGATGGTATTGCCGATGTAGAAGACATCAGTAGGGAAAGGATCGCAAGGAGCGTTGGAGTTTTGAAACTCCGGGACTTCCTTGTCAGCTCCCCAGATTGGGACTTCCAAAGGCTTGGTAATGGAAGGATCATAACGACGTGACAGACCGAAATCGATCAAGAAATATGTTGGAGGTCGTTCAGTACGAGTCTTGTAGCGTGCATATCCAGAGAAGTCTCGCTTCATCAAAGGGCTGGCAGGGTGAAATGCGTCAAGGTATAGCCTATTTGGATCCATCATGATGTTTCTGGATGAACAATCGCTGCAGGAAATTAAATCGAACGAAAACGCCCAATCGCTTGTAACAGGACTTACCGATGTGCAACACGGTGCTTATGCATAAACTGAAGGCCCTGTAAACAGTCAATAACTGGGAAAAGTAGCGGTACGAAGGCCCACCTCAAATAATTGCCGAAAACATTCTACCGCCTCTCCAATTGTATCAAAAGGAGGCCGTAAATAATCTTGAAGCAGCGGCATAACAATAATCACCCTATCCTCCTCATCAGGAACGGGCAGGATGTCATAAACCGGAACGCAGTGGTTAGCGCTCAGAGCTAGCGATTGAGAGAAGTATCGTGCAATGTCAATTTCATGAGGGTGGTAGCTCTTGTTGATTAGCTTGAGCGTAACATATTTGCCATCCGAGATACGCATGCCATCAAGGATCCTGGTAGCGTACTTGAGTTTCCGTTAGATGAGCGACGCGAGAATGCGTCTAACATACTGGGTACTCACCGGAGCTGCACGACCATCTTCACATAAAGCCCAACTCTTTTTCGTTCCTTCCCAAGAAGGCGTCCAATCCGGGGCATAACGAGATCGAAGTAGGTATCCACTTTCCTTCAACCAATGGTAATGCTGGGACCAAGCTCGGGTTCGGAAAGCTGGCCATCTTTGTTTGTGGACATATCACCGAAAACAGCAAGTTCGAGTTGAGCAAGCAGCACCTGCTCTCGACTTGCTGCGGTTTCCTCGGCTGCTTGCTTTCCCAAACGTGTGGACATTGTTGGCGTGTCCAAGGTGTGTCATGCGGCAACAAGTCTCTTAGTATTATTTTACAAACATACACAAATACGGATCTATATGGGACCCCATGGACCCAGGCAATCGCGGAGTTGTATTTGAGTGGTAAAGAAAGATGGAGGAGGGGTGAGAACACTTTTTCCACACGGTCCCTCCATTAAAAGAACTAAAGATCTGACTTACCCAAGGTAATGTACCCCCTTGATCATGCAATCCGACAACGCTCAGCTCGTGCTTCTCATCCCGGCAGACCTTGGGTTGGTTGAGAACTATGATCCAACAGTTCAGCTCGAGAGGATCAAGGACACATTGCATGCAGGTGATGTTTATCTCCGGCTGCATCAAATGGCACAGATTGTCTGTCTATGCAAAAGTTTGGAAGAAAACCATCTTGAGCTTCTTCGAGAAACGACGGCCCAGTACGACAAGTGGGTATATTGGCGAAGTTTATTCCGAGTAGTAACACTTGTTCACCAGCTTGAACCGACAGAAGCAGGAGCTTGAACTCCTTGCGAAGAGTCAATCGATATTCAAGCCATTCAAGCTCATAGCAATTAAGCGCGCAAAACGAGCATTCCTTGACAATACTCAAGGGCTCTGGAAGTCGACATGGGTACCCTCATTTATTACTTGAATCCTTGGGATAAATGGAGCTCACGAAGAAGGCAGACAACCTCCGAAAGATTGAAGAGGAATCTCCTATCTACTCCCGCGGCGAACCTCGCTCCAGTTGAAAGTACGAGTTACCTTGTGCTGAATCATGGATTTCCTCACGGCAAGCGTAGGTGAATCTGTCAGAAAGGACCAACGGATTTCGGGTCTGGCAGTACCACTGCCACCTCCTGGGGAGATGAATGCTCCTGGCATCCAGGAAGCTCTCGCTGCTGCCCAAAAGGTAGCGTCTATTATGGCATCCTCCGGAAATCCTTTCCCCCATCCAACCTCTTCAGGCAGCCTAGATGGAGAAAGCACGAGTAAGACAACGATGTTCCATCCACCCATCCGCTGATTAGATGTCTATACTGCATTGAACCTTAGCTGTAAGCTCAGTATCCGATTCCGAGACATTATTGTCTGCCAGAAGTAGTATCTCCACCTCGCCCAGTAGCCCCGGCTCGGCCTCCAGTTTCAGTTGGCTCAACTTCAACGTCAATTGCAACATCATCAGCAACACAGATTCCAATGCTCACGGATTCAATATCAACAACAATGTGTCCGAAAATAATGGATGAAGTAGGTTCTACTGGCAAGAGAACTCCACCTTAGTTGACGACCCTGCTGGTATAGTTTCCGACCGTCGTTCGTCTGTGAACAGGCGCCATCCAAGATCCTGGTTTACCTCCCAGTGCAATTTCACTTGTAGTACCATCTTACATTACAGCAATGCTATTACTTCCAGGATTGAGGTTGCTTAGGTGGAAAGAAAAATTCGTGTGGTTGATTTGTTCATGCCAGTGCGTCCGCGAGTGGACGTTGTTCACACGGCGAGTCTCAGTCAGTGCGAGAATCGATGCTTTGTCGGGCGACTCGGACTCAGGCCTTCCTTCTCACCTTTGGATTTTGTGCTGCTAAAAATCACCACCACGCCGTTATTTTCATAATCAACTTCAGATTCAGAAGTTTCCACTGGCCAGTGGATACGCTAGGTCCTAGCAGAGGCGAGACTACCTAGCATGCATGAATATTCAAGTTACTTGCTGCGGGTCGTCACAACTCCAGTTGAGATTCTGTCCTCACCCCCCTCATCTCGACAGACGTTGGTTCCCGGAGTCGTTCCTCTTCCTGTTGTCGTGTAATCGGCTCAGACTCACCCTCTCAATTCCAAGGGCTGCCCGAACCGTGAGTAGTCTGTCTAAGATACCCTATTCGAAGACTAAACCTTGGCATCCATTAGGTCTGGTCGCGGTGCAATTCAGCTCGATGTTACGAACAGAGCATACTCATATCCGATATAAACGCTCTCGGCGATGAACCGGCTGTTTTCCAACAGTTCACTCCAATCCTCCGGTAGCGGCTTGATTTTGCGGCTCGAGATACCATCTTGATCCTCGTCATAAATATTTGGGTCAAGGTGTCCAGGCGGACAGGAAGTCCGGGTTCTGAATGGCCGGGGTGTTCCTTGCAAATTCGTGGTGTTCCTTGAGGCGCTTCCCTCTCGTTGATGTTGGTCGGAACATCAGTGGGCGATGTCAGTTTGGACGCTTCCCTGGTCTGGAGAGTCACAGTTGGGGGACAGGTGACTGGAATCTCCCAGAGTGATATAAGGTGAGTGCATATTGCACATCATTCTACCTGGCATTCATGCGATCCTCCTTCATCATAATTGTCAGACGGAGTGCGAGAGAATTGAAGGTTGGAAGAAGCGAAAGGGATGTGTGTTCTTTCCCTACTTCGTGTCTTTCAACTGATTAGCTTCTCAGCATTCGATTTATAACACAACTCAAATTCGCGATGCAAATTAGAAGCTTGTATCGCTTTCATGTACTTATTCTCTAGTTAGCCATAGAAAAAAGGGCCACCTGGCGTACCTCACGAAGAGTCAACATATGTACCTCACTGCTTATCGGCGCGCAACAAATTCTCTCGCTGAGACGAATGTGCTCTTGCGAGAGCTTCGGTTTGTTGTGAACCAGGTGAGGCATCGACAATGTCAATACGAGTGTTCACGCGGAGACTTTCCACACCAGGACATTCTGGCCAGGACTGGTTGATCAACCCGTCTAAACCCGCGCGGCCTTGACTGCCGTGTGTTTGTATGGGTCCTTGTCTGTCCACGCGGTTTCGAGTGGCGGAGGCTGATCGCTTCATCACTTTAGTTCGTCTGTATTTCCCTCAGACCGGCGGGGTCCCACACTAGGTCTGATGGCGGTGGCTAGACAGACAGATAAATCTAGACTATTGGATCCAGCCAACCTGTAAAAATTGAACATTACTTAAGTCCCGGCCGTCAAACAATGCAATTTTTGTATCTTATTCTGCGCCCACTTGCTGCCCTGCGGCAGCGTGGTCTTTTCACGGAACGGCGAGTACTCGGCTAGAGCATTGGAACACCTTGTTATGTAAGACATCCGAGCCTTGACCGTAAGATGTACATAAGTACGTAGTCTGCGTGGACCGCGAGGCGATATCGCCAGGCCGAGTCGGGCAAACTATTCTTGTTAGCCAAACCTAGATCCCAGCGAACCTACCTATGAGTCTTGGATGAAATCCTGGATGGCATTTATCCACCACTGGCAGTGCAGGTGTTAGTGGTGCGCAAATTCCTAAGTACCAGATCACAGCCCAAAGTTGGCCCAAAGTCGTTGGCGGCCAGCGCCAGTGACTAATACCTCCAGGCACCAGTTTCCCGGTAGCAGGGCTAGTCCTCCCAGTCACTACACGTATACGGCACATCCCTTTCTGAATCAGCGGAGCAAAGCTTGCATGCCATCTTCAAGCCTTTACCCCGACATGACAGTGATTCATTAAGGCTACACGTAAGTTACATAGATGTGGGGCAGCGATGAAATTATGGTTTAGGTCCCTCAATTACAGCGGCTGCGATCGGCATGTCAGCGCCAAAGATAGTTTCGACATCGAGTACCCACATTCTCTGTCCCCTGTGCCATGGTTAAGCGTCATTGCATTGACGTTAGAGCCTGCCGTCAATACGGAATTATAGAAGTAAAAGTGATACGAAGGTTCGCCAGGGCTCGTCGGCTCTGCTTCTTCTGGATTACTGCTAATATGTGTATCTTGACTGAGCAAACTCGCAGTGTCGGCGAGGGTAATAATGCTATCGTCTGTTCAATATCACATCAGTCTTCATCCGGGCATGGGTTACATGGTGTTCTCACTATCACTGAGTTGCGGGATGCGCGGATTGTCAACGAAGGGGTTGGTAGCATGTGCAGCTATCGCATTAACAACTTTGATCATCGTTTGCTCTTCTTCGGCGTTCAATGGACCGGGTAGCTTAATTGCAATCCCCCCTATGGTTGCGTCTGATCGGACTTCATCTAGAGTGTGGCAAAGTAAAATTTAATGTCGTGTACATGTAGGGTGTCGATATCTCACCATCGACAGGTTGGATCTCCGTGCTCGGAACAGCCCTCATTTCCTTTTCCCTTCTTTGCATCCGCTCAGACGTCTCCTGTGAACAGGGGAGCCCTATCAGCGCCAGCAGTCACTAAAGGTATATGACAAGCTGACTCTGGTCTGAGTGTATAGAGACATAGCCGCAGCGTAGAACATGCGGGCAGCTCGATAGTTAAGTATGTACTTAATCGGGTTGATACTCTTTCGAAACTTCTCTAATTTTGCTTGCTTCGCTGCTAGACTGCGGATAGGTGAGCAGACGAAAGAGAACTCGATCAATATCAATGACGACACACTCTTCATATTTGAGCTTTGTGTTCAAAAGAAACTGCGGGTTCGAGGTGAGATCGACACCCAATTCCACCATCTTGATCATTTCATCTAGTGTTGCAGAGAGCAGCAGGCTGCCTTCGCCAACCATGCTGCTGATTCCCTTGTGGTATGCAAGGGGAAAATTACTTTCCTCGAACTTATTGGCAGCGCCGAGATCCAGCGGGAGGATTACAGTGGTGGAGCCTGGTGGAGCCATCGTGGCCTTGGGGGAACAGTCGGGAGAATGAGATGATGAGAGAAGTACAAGGGTTCCGCGCTAGCGGGAATGGGGTTGATTTTCGATTAAGAAAGAAATAATCCCGCCGCATCTTCAAATCTGTGCTTAACACCTGCATCTGACTCTGAGAAACAAAAATATGGTGTTGAGAAACGCTTTTAATTGTGGCTAAAAATCACATAGGGATTGCTCCACTCGGTGGTAAAAGGAAAATCAACTCTGCCCAGCGGAAGCGTTCATCTTCAAATCACAACGTAGGAATTTCAGCGCGAAGTGTGTAACAGGCGCGGCAGCTCGGCCCCAGCCTCCCGCGGTGGTTGAAACCATTTCTGACTTTGAAAGTGTCAAGTTCCGCGAGGTCAACGGGATCCTACACTTGTCCTACGCTACTGGGGAGGTCGAAGCGTGACATTACAGGAGGTGTGTAAATAGTACAGTTGACTCCCATGAATACTTCTCAGCCCTCTGGACAAGTGTGCGTTATTTGTTCTCTGGAGGCTTCATGACTTACCGAGAGCTTCAATTTGTGGGCATTTGAATTACCTTAGCAGCTTGACAAGGTTTCTCCCGGTCATAAGTATGTCACCAGGGAAACTGCTCAAGTCAACTCACCGGCATTTGCCGCCACCACAACAGCCGTGCTGTCCATAACCGTGGGATAACTCACCAGCCTTTCCCTTCACCTAGCTTTGATTTGATTTGATTGAATGAACTCGAAAGTGCTCGTCTTATCATACTTATTACTCGCACTACTCAAAAAAAAAAGGATGATTCGTTAATCTAAGTATCAGCCGTTGCCTGATTCTGTCTCGTGTCCCGTCCCATCTTTTGCCACCATGCCTTGGTTGTTTGATCTAATTCATTCAGACGCTCCGGAGCGTGAGACTTCCGAAAAAGGTTGTCATCAGAGTCAAGATGGGCAGGTGACTGGGTCGTATCACTGTCCAAACAAAATATTTGTAGTAGTATGTAAAAGTCCTCCAAACACCATCCTCTGACTTATCGGAAAACAAAAATACAAGAATAAATTCGGCATGAAAATCAGAGGTCAAGAATTGGCTGCCACACCAGCACTACCCACTTACTTGCTGCCATGAGAACATTCGGGAATCCCAAATCAAGAATGGGTCGAAGTTTGCGGCGCACTGATCAGATGTTGGTAAGGACCTTGATTGGTGAATCGTTTCTTTGGGTCTCTTTTGCCGCTTCCGGTCGTTGTTGTATTTACCCCACTTGTGTACGCACTGCCTCGCGGTCTTCTGCCGATAACAAGCATTCCCTTACATGTGACGTGGCGGCAGGTGCTGAGATAGTACCATGTCAAATGAGAGTACTCCTGTCAGGCTGGAGTTTTCAGTTTGAAACAGGGTATATGATAGCTGAGAATCGATGCATTCGTGTCCATGTCTTGTCAGTTCAAGTTGTCATAAACCAATATGTACCTCGGTACCGGTGACTCAACTCGGATCGTCCAGGGGATTAGTAGAACGCTTCAAGCAAAGCTCGAATGGACTCGTCCAAAAACGCACCGAATGGCCGGTTGTCAGACGTGACACAGGTACAAACAAGTGGTATCAAGATCGTGGGGTAGGTATAGGCGAGACTCCTCTAGCAACAAATGCGACACGGCGTAGTCCAGTGTGAAACAGTACGACTAACCCGTTCAAGTGCATCTTCCTCGCTGTCCACGACCCGTGAGCGTAATTTCTAGTCACTCAAGCTTTGCCGTATCTTATCAAAGCGAACGACCACTTCCTCCATGTTAAGTCGCTTCGTAGAATCTGTCTGGACCATGTCTCGAACCAAAGGCTCAATGAATTCGAAGCCTCGTTTACCCCGTCAGTTTCAATAAGTCGACCAGTTCTCCGTCCGAAAAGTAAAAATAACTAACCTGGATGAAGTCCTTCTTGATCGCATTTCCAAGGTAAAAGGCGTCCATCGGGAATGGATCACAAGGCCCGTTTGAATTTTGAAATTCCGGAACTTCCTTGTCTCCTCCCCAGATCGGGACTTCCCTGGGGTTCGTCTCTGACGGATCGTACCTCCTGGAGAGGCCAAAGTCGATGAAATAGTACTTTGGGGGACGTTGAGTGAGCGCAAAATGTTTCGTAGCTAGTCTCTTTTGAACATGATCTTCATGGGGTGAAAGGAGTTCGGATACGGCTCGCTTGGATCGAATGCAATGTTTCTGTACATTCAATCTCTGTTACAGAATAGGAAGTAGATCCGCACCGATGCGCATCCTGATGCTGGTGCATGAACAAAAGCCCCTTGAAAGATGCGCTTAGAACATGGTTATACCTCTCGGACGGTAAATATGTCACTTTGAAGCGTATCAATAAATCAGTGCATCCGCACGAAGTGGATATTGGACTTTACTTCTCTTCCGGCACACTCACTTCGCATGCCGCGAACCATTGTGTCCCAATTTACAAAGTTATTAATCTGCAAGACGACGACGACGTCGCTATTTTGGTTATGCCTTTGCTTCGTGCCTACGCTGACCCGTACTTTGACACCTTTGGTGAGGCGATAGATTGTTTCCGTCAAATTTTCGAGTTATTCTCCTTCCATGCATCCATGATTTGCGCATACTTGAATCCTCGTCATGACATGTAAGTTATGAAGAACTAGGTGTGAAGTACACCCACTGTCATTCGCTTGCTATCTTCGTATTCGGCCCAAGTTTTCTTCTTGTCGTTTTTCCAGGATGGGACACAGTTGGGGGCGTACTGGGGGCGTAGGACGTATCCCCTAGCTTTCAACTGTTCATAGCGTTCGGGCCACAAAATTTCTCTGCTGTCCAGCTCTTCAGGAGGTAGCTGCTGGTCGTCCCGAATGCGAGGAGCTCCTTCGCTCTTCGCAGCGCATCGCGATCTAGCTCTTGGTGGCAGAGTGGGTTCAAGTTGTCTCTGTAAATGCACCAGGCAAGATTTCGACTCGGAGTTAGTACCATATGAACGAACGAGGAAGAAGAAAGCGGTGTAGCTACATCACCATCGACCAGCCTCCACTCGAAGGATCCGAACGTGGATAAACAATTGAGGCCCCATACAATAACACACGGCTGTCAGTTTTCACCGTGGCCGCGGGGTTGGACAAGTTGATCAGCGAATCCCAGCCAGGAGTGCCACTGGTTTGGATCTTTTTGCGGAACCCAGTGCCTTGGTTACCTGGTTCTTGACCAATCAGGGCTCTCCCAAGATCGTCTTCGTGCGAGCGACTCAGCGAGACAGAAGTTACTGAAATTGAATCCCCAAAAAGCAATTGCACTCAGAGTAAGGTATGTATGATCGACAGTTAATGGTGTCCCCGATGTATTCATTTAAAAAATTACTCATTCATGATTCAGAAAGCTTTGCCTGGAAGCGAAGCAACATTTTCCCAGTCAGTTGCACCCAATAGGACTGAGGTCTCCCACAAGATCCCTTGTTTACCTGCAGAGCTTAAAGCATCGGGAAGGTTTACCAATTCCGTAAGATCCAAAGACAAGGATGCGATGCCCATCCAGAGCAACCGCTTTGGAACACACGCGATGATTCACGTATTTAGGCCCTACAATCGATATCGCCCCCTCCTAACATCTATCCTGCTCACAAACGTACCATGGCAAGTCGCCGGACCGTCGTCATTTCAGTAAACTTCGGTGCTATTGGCTGGTTTGACCGTTCAATCTTCCCAATGTCTATGAGCAAATCAGAGGCACGAGGGGAGGTCTTCTTTATGCTACTGTTGACGAAGTGCGCAGTATAACTTCAATGTGTACGAGCCTCACTCAGAGCCAGGACTTTGCCAAGACGACGCAACTCAGATACGCCGAGTTCGTATATCATTTTCTTTGCGCTCACAATCTTGATTCATGCGCGACATATCAAAGCAGGAGAAAATCAGACTTGAAAACCGTACAGAAACTCGGAATCCGTTCAAAGAGTTCGCGAACTACCAAGCCGTAAAGATATTCTACAAAGATATTCTACAAAGCAGCCAAGTCGCTGTACATCGAGACGAAGGTGTGTTGAAAGTCTCTCCACACCTCGATCACTGACTTCGTTGGTGATGACCACATCGGAAGTGGTGGCAGGATCGCTGGAGCGTGAATCAACAATCGTGTCGTTCGAGGACGAGGACGTGTGTTCGACGTCGAGAACTAAAGCAGACGATCAGTACACCTCACGGAGTGTACCTCGTGACCCTTCTTCACCACTCGCTAGCCTATCCGAACCGATGTAAACTCCTCGTCAAGAGGAGCAGCCTGTCAACGGTATGCTTCGACAGCTGAATTCCCATTGCAACCACATTTTTTGATCATTTGTTCCAGAGAATCTGCCAGAGAAACCCACTATTCGGGGGATAGTTACCCCGGACGTCGACCCAGATAAGGTACCCGAGTTGGAAGGAACAATCGCAGATGCATTTCGCGCACTCGCATTGAATTCTAATGCGCTGGCTATTAAGAAGTTGATGGATCAGTCGAACACACGTGCGTCCTTGCGCTCAGGTTGCATAGGATCAACACCGCAGTTATGGTGCTCTCGACCCTGCGACTTCGCCGGCCTCCCAAGCACCCAAACATCTTCCTCGCCAAGACTTCATGCTCTGCAGGTACTAGTTGCAGCACTAAGTTCGTTATCAGGGACACTATCATTGCTCTAGGTGCCATCTTCATTGGAACGTCGTTGAGTCAAGGTCGTTCCCGCAACAGCGGTCGTGGGTATTCATCGTTCTTTTGATGGTTTCATCACTGACTTGGATCTCCAGCTGCAAGATACGACGTTAGTTTACCGCCACCAGCTGAGTCTGCATGACGTGAAACAGGGGACGATTTGTATCATACGGCACATGAATCAAAGACAACTTTCCGATGCGATAGGCATGGTTGGTTGGCTTAGCCGCTCCCGGACCGACCTAAGATTCGGGATCCTGCGTGCTTCGCTGGCAAGCAAGCAGATCGTTAGTGGGCCACATCGCGATATTCCACTTAAAGTCCACGCCCTCCAGCATCTGGTATACTCAGCCATCAGACAGCAACGCCGACGAACCCAGCCATTTGAGAGATAACGTACAACAAAAGAAGTTCTTCTAAGGATGGGTCGATAGTGGTATCTGCGTGTGAATCAAGTATCCCAGCTATGTATATCATCCTGTAACTCCTAGCATTAAACGGTGTATCTAGAAAGGGAACGGAGGTATCCCAGCGATTAAATCATGAGTAAAGAACCCGGCTTGCGAGCTCAAAGCCAAGGAAGGTAGCTCCATTTGCAAATGGAGAACTATATCACCAATGTCAGTCGGTTGATATTATAACATGGAGGTTTCACTGACCGGATCAGGGTGGGACCGAGCCCGCGGGTGAAGGCAGCGATACCTTCCATCCGCCAAACTTTCCGCACACAATCCCGAGCAGAGGTATACTTCTGACCAGTCGATGGACTGAACCCATCAGTTTGCATTCGAGATTTAATCATGTCTATAGGATATATTACTGCCCACAACTACAAACAACCGATGAGCTACATTGTGTGATCCATCGAGGAGGAGGCTTACCGCATATCCAGCCGTTGCGCCATAGAGGACGGCATTTAAAGGGCTTATCTGCTCCCGGCGGATGCCTTTTTGCGCCATTTCGCGTTGGACTAGTTTCTCATACACCATGAAATAGATTCCATAACCGGACGCTTCACGGAGGAAGGTCACACATTGACCTTTGAAGATGCCGGGAATCCCATGTTGTGAGTATATCTTCTTGATGGCATCAAAGGGACCGTTATACATTGGGTTCGTATTAGATTGAGTTTGCAGTCCTGCAAGATCCCATGAGATGGTCATTGACCTGATCATCCAAAATACTCACGGATCCTGATGTGCTCTACCGGACCGGAGACGAAGCCATTCGCAAGACCAGCCCCAACGCCTGCTGTAAACAATTGACCTGCTCCGAGGATTTTACCTCCTTCACCCCCCTTCCCATTAGCCACATTGTGTTCTGCGAATACTCTCTTCGTGTATTCTAATGCACCAAACTGTATGGACACACAAAGTCCGATACCTAATAAAGGCGTGAGCGTGCCCTGAAAAGTTGTCAGATGTCTCTTTATTCCATTCAAGGCTGACCTGACCTTGTAGAACGCCAACGGTCCCTCATTCTTCAGGATCCCACCAGCACACTGTAGCATACCAGTGTAGGTCCCTTTGGCTGACGTTTGCATGCGCTGCGAGGATGTAAAGACATAAAGCCCATGTGCTCTACTGAGACGATTCCCATGCACTAACCACTTTCACGATGTCAAAGGGTTGTCCGACAAGCACCTGCCTCGGCCGAAGAACTCAACATCTGCGGAACATTTGCGGAACATGTGTCACTCACCTGAGCGATTCCACCGGCAGTTCCAGCCGCCAAATCCTTGATGGTATTGCCTGCCATGTTATCTTGGTATTCTTGGAGACTCCTTGAGAGGAAAAATAGTGCGTCCGTCAACCCGTGTAGCCCACGTCCGTAACGCGACGGACAAACAGGCTTGTTATCGCATATGCGCGGACATTGAAAATCGGTTTTACTCGTTACGTAAGGCCTATTACATCCAGAGAGCACGTGACCACCCGTCGCTTCCTGTTTCGGAGGTCGTAAGTTCATTTCCAGCGTGGATTACTTTCCCTACCGGTAAGGTTGCTCCTGATCGAGCAGAATTCATGAAATCTGTTTGCTGACAGTTCTCGAGGCTAATGACAGAAGTTGTTGCAGATCAACAGGTTGTCGGGAACGACGCGACTTCTCGTGTCATTGACCCCGGAAGTGTGGGAGCCCCAGCAGAGGACGGCACGAATGTCCGGGATGAGGTGTATGCGGATGAAGACGAAGACGAAGAAGAGGACGAGGAAGAGGCAGAGGAGATAGCGCGTCGCCTCAAGGAACAACTTTGGGCAGACATCAGCAAAGCGCAGGCTGCGCAAGCCAATCCAAGTGCACCACCGCCTGCATCCCACATCCCAGCCCTTCCGGGCGAGCACGGTGTCTCTGGACCCAAGACCTCTCTGTCGAAAAAGCAAGATGCAGCGCTGCAGACGATGAAGGCTATTCTTGCAATCACGGCGAACGACAAACTCGCCTACTCCACGCTCGCATCCGCTGTCGTTCCGGGAACTAACAACGATAACATATTGAACGTCCTGAATCAGGTTGTTCACGCCGGATCTATCTCGAAGGAACTTGCGAAAATTTTGTCGCCCATTCTCGTGTCGTTGGCGCGCTCAGATACGCTCTTCGCAACGATGCGTCATTCAAACGCCCCTGCAATTCAACTTGACAAGGGGAAGCGTAAACGCGACGAGAGCGAAGGGGAAGAACGGCAAAACGACGCCCGGGCTTTCAAACGACCGAATGTCGTATATCCCGACCTACAGCGGCAAATAGCCGAAGCTGTCAAAATTGTCTCCGACGCTCTCAGCGCGAACTCTCCGACTGATGGTTCGCTTGATCCGTCCGTCATATCTTCTGTCCAGCTGCACCTCCATCAACTGTTCCTTTTTTCCATGACATCATCTGCCGGAGGTGGCCCCGAAATGAATGCGTTGCAAGAGATTGGTGGCTTGATTCAAGTCCTCGGTGTCCTCAGTGGTATTCAGATTGGCCCTACAGCAACCCCCAACCACGCCATCCAGCAAGCTCCAGGTTCCACACCCCACCCTTCCCACCCCTGGACTCCGCAAGGCACGCATCCCAATCCGTCCGTTCCGTTCCATGATATTGGCACAGCCGTCTACCCTTGTCTTGTGCCCGGTTGCCACAAGATATTTGCAAGGCTTTACAGCCTACGAGCACACCAGCGTGTTCACGCTATCCACCGCCCATTCCGTTGCGCAGTATGTCCTGCGTCGTTTGCACGTAACCATGACCTCAAGCGCCACGCAAAACTCCACGAAAAGAAAGCCTGGCAATGTGCTGGTTGCGATAAAATGTTTTCGCGCCGTGATGCCATCAAACGACATAAAAATAGCAGCGCAGCGCGGGGCGGCAAGGGAGAAAATTGCGTCAATGCTGCAATTAAGGAGGTGGCATTGGATAAAGAAGGTGATGCGGATACGGTGCGGGAGGGCCGGCGTACAAGGATGTGGGCGGATATTGTCGCGGGCAGTGCAGCCGCTACGACATACTATGGCCATGGAGGTGATGGACATATGGAGGAAGGAGAAGTGCATGGTGATGTCATCAGACAGATGCAGGCAGCCGTGCTCAGCCTCCACGCAACGTTGCAGGGACACGTGTCGTCTGCGCTTGGTACAGATCATGCAGCACCGCCATTGCATCTCGACCCGACTGGCGGGCAAGCGACATTGGCGAGCGTCATTGCTCGTGCGCAGATGCAGAATTTAGCTCCACCCCAAATTCAGGGTATGGGCCCTGCCGGCGATAACGGTGACTCGATGCACCCTGAAGGGTCCTTCTCGTACCCCAGTGACAAAGAGCCTGTGTCGCTTGATTCCGCCCGGACCGTGGAGAACGGAGCGCGACCCGAGGGTGTGGTTCCCGCACCTCAGTTGTCTCTCTACGGTTTGTCGGAAGAGCAGACAAAGTTGCTCGAGCAAGCAATTGCCAACGCTGCGTCAGCTGCGCAGGCGCAAGCCGAAGCCGAAGCCGCCATGGAGGAGGAGGACGAGGAGGACGATGACGAAGAGGAGCAACCTGACTTGGACGAAATTAATGATACGCTTAGTTCAGCTATCACTCAAGCACCTGCAACACCAGGACAATGATCCTATCTATTTTCTTGCGTTGTACCAACACCTAATAACATAAATCTTGTATCATTTTGTCGTCTCCCCAATCAAGGCAGCCAGTCCTTGTACATGCTCAATTCGAATGTGACTTGGCCTCCGTCAAGCAGCCGTGTTGTATAGTAATTGTTGTCGTTCGTGATATCGCTTACGCCAAATGTCAATATTTACATGAATGACTACGAAACCGGTTGCAGAGGATCAGTGATCGATAAGGTTGAAAAGCGAACGGGACACAGCCATAGCTCACCTCGAAGTTGAAGTTGCTACATGCAGTTGATTAGAGCTACATTTTGCTGCCGGAACCATGTGAACCATGTCGCGGTCGCGGCGGTCTTGGGGCTGAATATTGTTCTCTCCGTTTTGCTTCTGCTTGCCGCCAGATTTCCTGGTTTTGGGCGGATTCACGTTGCCATGCCTCTGCAATGGCTTGAGCGGGTGTTGGGCGTACGGCAGCTCAAGGTTCATGCAGTGGGACAGTGCAGGGGCCGAGGGGTGTCTCTTTATACAAGGTTTGGACGACGACCTAATCTTATTCTCCAACATTTAAAACCCATCCCGGGAGCAAGCCATTTCATCAAGCTTCGAGGGCCCAAGCCACCATTGTTGCATTCCTATTAAGGAAAGTTGAAAGATACGGGGAGAAAAACCGGTCAGAATAAGAATCCGCCTTCTGCGCTGGAACTTGGGGTCCTCTGCGACAGGAGCCCCTGCAACCTTCGCGATGGGATCCAGAAATGGGCAGCGAACAAACGAATTACCATAACAGGTAGTTTCAAGGACGCTCGGGGAACGTAACGTTCATACATTCCTTCGGTGTCGCCTTTAAATTCCAGATTGCAAGCGAAATAAGCCCATGACATTCCCCATTGTGCTCCGTTTCGAGACGCGCTCGTATTGATATCTCATATCCGCAGGGAAGGGGTGTTTTCATGAAGGACTTGCTTGGGTCATCGATATCCCCGCGCACGGCGCCCTGATTCAGTGCGCATGGGCTAACGGATGAAACCACGGGTGTGGCAATGGAGGCTCGGATGAACTTGCGGGGAGGCACGGGTAAGGCATGACTCCGTCCAACCTAGCATTCACAATGCCTTGCACCGCCAGGCCGAGGCCACGAGGCGTCGTATGGCACTTGAACTGAGCCATTTGCAGATATGTATATGTCGAAGATCCCCTCGAAATATGAAGAAGAGAACCCTTGTGCCCCATGTCTCAGCGCCATTGTTTCCTCCTTATGGGAAGGACAATGCTCACGTTTAGGAGAAGTCTACTAATCTGCCATGTTTCGGATAAGGAAGCAAAGGAACTTGAAGACTGACACTTCACCACGTCAATCTGCATTTTTCGCACAGGAGAGTACTTTGACAGGACTCCAGGGCGTGCATTTCAACGTTAATATGTGGGTTGGATACGACATTCATAATTCTGAACATGATCCGGCGGCGGGAAAATCGGGATAGTTCGGGAAGATCCTGTCCAATGGGAGTGAGGAGAACCTTGACTACTGCCGGCAGGAAGTTGTGTTTGTAGATCCGCTAGGCCAGCAACGACTGCGGGGTAAAAGAACAAGGGCGAGCGCTCAGAGTTGGGGTTTTCACCTCTGCATGACATCACGAGCTCTGTACTTACTGGAAGCGACGTAAAGTGCCATTTGCCATTTTTTTAAATTTCCGACTTTCTATCCTCGCACGAAACCGCGCTGAGTCGCTGACTACACCAGCCTGAGTGTACAGTAACATGAGTTGACTTTTTAAATACAGATATAGGCCACATGGCGTGGCTGAGCAAGTGCCACGCAGCATTTCGATCTCGTAGCAACGGGTGCTGGTCTATCCGCAGGATCTCGAACAAGATGGGCGAAACGTGAGTCTCAGGTGTATCTCAACAATATGTTGGTGCGCCGTTGACGACATGCAGCTTCGTGAATTTCATGGGTGGATCCCCACTAAACCGCCTCTCATGGTTGCGACCCTCGCAAGGCTTTCTCAATGCAGTCGTCGCATCCCCAGCGACGCGGTGGATCATATTCAAAAGCGGCATGCCATTGCTTGCGACGGACCCCAACACCGAGAAACGCACATTGGCGCTGTTGACCACCAAGGATGTCGAACCCTTGCTTGGCCCCGGCCCATACTTTGGTCAGGGTCAGAATCCTGGAGAGTCAAGCACGGAGGAGACTCCCATCCTCGAGGCCGCCCGGTTCCACGGTCCACGCGCTGTCTTTCTCGGTCTCGAAGAACGTGATCCGACCACGGCTTCCGCACTTCCTTCATCAGACTTCAAGGAGCCAGAGGTCGCTGTTGCCAACATCGATGGTACCCCATACTTCTCAGTTGATGTTGCCGATCTCGAAGAAGCCAAGGTGGACGAGGTTGTCGAGAACTCTGAACTTGCAAAGTCCGGTGTTAAGGTAGCTTTCACCGACCCTAGAACAGCGATGGGAGCCTTGGATGTGTTCTCTGCCGCTGTTTTTGCGAGCGCCCGGAGCATGGTAGACTGGAATGACAGGAACAAGGCATGTCGTACACATATCGCTTCCCGCTGATCATCTTAGCTCACTTCTCGATATAGTTCTGCCCTACTTGTGGTTCTCCATCATATTCTCTCTGGGCAGGGTGGAAGCTTTCGTGTACCACCTTACTGCCATGGGCCGATAACACGGGCAAGAAGCCCTGTCCATCAGGGTCGGTCCGAGCTCAATTTATGGAAACAACCGCTGACCGAGCTGGGAAGGCGTGGAGTGCAAAACTTTTTCCATCCAAGAACTGATCCCGTCGTGATCATGCTGGTCATGAATGAAGCGGGAGATAAGGTCATCCTCGGCAGAAACGTATGCCAGATGTTTCCGTCCTCACCCGAACGCCGCGTTAAAAACCCCTATAGAAACGGTTTCCGGCGAAGTTTTACTCCGCCCTGGCAGGCTTCGTCGAGCCTGGGGAATCGTATGAGGACGCGGTGCGGCGCGAGATGTGGGAGGAAGCTGGCGTGAAAGTTTGGAATATCCAATATCACTCTGGGCAACCATGGGTAAGCCGTGAAGCTTTGAGGCATGTGAGACTCTGTGCTAACGATCATCTTGCATTCTTTCGAAAGCCATTCCCTGCCAATCTTATGTTGGGCTTCTATGCTACGGCAGACCCTTCCAAACCGATCCGCATGGATCTGGACAACGAACTAGAGGGTGGTCACTTCCAATATAGCACAAGAGTTTCATCGCTGATACCATTCTTTCTCAGATGCACGTTGGTATACCCGCGAAGAAGTTCTGGCATCCCTTAATGCGACATCCAGCACAACAAGCGATAAGATTGCTTCAGCATGGACGGAAGACAAAGCCAAGGCTCAATCGGGAATTGACACCGTTGCCAAGGCAGAAGCTCTCTTCAAGATGCCCCCAACCACTGCAATTGCGGGTGTATTGATCAAACACTGGGTAGAAGGTAATATAGAAGCAGGAAATTCCGTGAAAGGATTTCTATAGATACGAAGATAGAACCGAATATCGTTTGGGATGGGTGGTTTATACAGAGTACACCCGAGAACCCACGGAGATATCAGTCAACGGCTGGGGAGATAAGTCTAGACAAAATGCATGTTGTAGTGAGCCATCTGCTTATTGAAGCTTTGAGGATTGCAAGTCAAGTGTTTGCTACCAAGCGTACTGTCGGAGCTCGGCATTGACGGAAGTATGCGAATTCGTGGGCACACCCCTGATGTTGCGGACCAAGGAAATATTCAACGTGTTCGCAGACAACTCTGACGAAGCAAACTCTTCCTATTGAACAATACTTACAGGACGTCAGTCGATTGATTTGGAAACGGAGTTATATGCACCCACCAAAAAACTAGTACATGTTTAGTGTTACATTGACGCGCGTTCGTGAGCTATGGTGCGAAGTACACCATCACCATCTCGCCACAAACACTCTCCTTGCCAGAGCACATAGTCTGCCATTCCGTTGTTCGTGATATAGTCTGCGCAATCCTTGTCGGACGCTCCAGGTTGAATCCAGATAGCAGGGATGCCTTTGGCTTTGGCCTGTTCCAACAACTTGATGGTGATCTGTACACGATGTAGAGTGAGAAGGGCCATGACGGATAACACCGACATCGAATGCGACAAACCTTGGCAGGCGTTATGATGCTGAGTGCAGTTTCGACGGGCGAAGGCAGTTCGTCAATTGACTTGACCGTCCGGCGTCCCTCCAGCTCGCTGTTCGTCTGTGAGAACGGAATGAGCAAGGAACCCAAACCACTGTTTATTCGACACACTGGATGTATTGGTGTCACATGCTTGTCCCTCGCAATATACCAATGAAGGATCTAGAAGAGGGGTTTCATTCATCACGAAAACGTCCACGTTCATTCGAGTTGCGAAATTACCTTTGTTCCCCATTTTGACTGGTCTGTCGACGCGCCGACGACGGCATACTTCTTGTGCGTCAAAAAGAACTTTTGCTTATCCGTCGAGGTTGCCATGCTCGATGTCGACAGGTGACGGAGATTATCAATGACGGAGCGGATGGCGGGAGACCGATTCATCGTCTTGGTCAGAAACCGCTTTCTTTACCCGTATTGCCATCGCTCGTGCGAGTGTGAGTAACAGCAGCACACCTAGACTCTCACATTGAAAAGTTTCCACATGGTCATCTATTATCTGGTTCTACATAAGGGAATATGAAAGAGGTTGAGCTTCCCGTGGTTGACGTGGCCGTTGACATGGGCAACGTCACCACTAGGTCACGTGCAGCAGCGCACGGACCAGCGCAAAATTCTATATAGTCCGCGTTTTGACAAGACGAATCCTTAGAACATACTCAGCTAGGATCTATTTTATAGAAACTAACTCGAGTCTCGCATGTTTACACATGCCACATCCTTCAAATCCATTCGATGACATCCGCGCTCGCTCGTTCGACAGAGAACATGGTCTCCGCTTCGGTGGGATCTCGAGGACGTTTGGTTCTGTGCTTTGCTGGGCTGCTTGCAGCTCGGTGAGTCGGAGCCAACGAGTTGAGCGTCTGTCTGATGGATCTTTTTTTTTGCTGTATTGTACTGGTCCTTTGCATGTATCTTATTCACTCGCAATCTGTGTTTCCTTGTCTTGTGAAGTTTGTGTGATCCAATGTTGCTCATGGAAGTCCAAGTCCTCTCTCGGTTGATCTTTTTTTTGCTTGCTCGGGACCACTGCCAACAAACTTGTGTAACTGTCATTGAATTCAGCCCGCCTGAGGACTCGGTCGTATGTTGCATTCTGCCCCTCATGAGGTTTGACATTGCTGCTTTCTTCCATCTGCCAAATGCTGCTATCCATCAAGTGTCCTATGGAATTTTGATCGGGTTCACGCTCTCCGTTTCAGCAACCTCCATAGCACATTACTATTCCCAGCGCAGGAGACAGGAAAAACTAGAGAAACAGATCTCGTTACGGCCTATCGAGATCAGGAGTGATGAAGTTGTACGCGGAGTGACTGGGCTGATCGGTGTGTTTCCTCTGCTTTGTCGCATGTCACTGGTGGACGGTTGTCGACGCATGTAACATTCAACGGAACAGGAAACACGCCGTTGGTGAGAATCAACTCGTTGAGTGACGCACTTGGGGTGGAGATTCTGGGAAAGGCAGAGGTAGGACGCTCGGTATGTTCTCGACTCAATGTAATGACTGAGTTTGGCCTGTATCCAGTTTCTGAATCCGGGAGGTAGCGTCAAGGACCGGGTTGCTTTGCGAAGTAGGCATTCTCGCGGCATATGTGCGTCAAGGAGGGCTTACGCGTTGGTACAGTGATCGAAGATGCTGAACGACAAGGATTGTTGCACCCGCACACCGGTTCCCGAATCTTTGAGGGCACTGTAGGGTCCACTGGGATTTCAATAGCAACGATATCGAAGGCCAGGTAATGGAGTCCCCTTTGTCTCTTGCAGCGTTGATGCAAACTCGTTGGCAGGGGTTATGACACGAGTGAGTTATGCCTCACGCTGGTTGGGTGGTCTTGCTTGCTCACCTCTTTGGAAAGCCATCATCATGCCGGACGATGTCGCGGAAGAAAAGGTGAAAGCATTACAGTCGCTTGGGGCAGAAGTACAGCGCGTGCGCCCGGCCAGCATCGTCGACAAGAAACAAGTACGTACATCCATCCCCATCGACCCACAAGGCGCTGATCATTCTCGCAGTATGTCGTATGTATGCGCCGTTTTCTCGCAGCCATATCCTCACGGCGACGCTTCAGAACATGGCGCGACAAGCCGCTATCCGATTTGGCCAACCGAGCGCACTGAATGGAACTGAAGGCGCAAGTATCAGTCATGAGATGATCACAGGTTCACCTTCGGTCGTCGTCTCCACCACGTCTTCGCATGTACGCCCGGAAGGCACACAAAATGACCCCCAGGATATCGAGCTATTAACCAAGCCCCGCGGGTTCTTCGCCGACCAATTTGAGGTGCGTCGTCGAGCTGCCAGCCCGATCAGGGTCACCGTGGGGGGTCTTCTTACTTGGTCGTCGCTTCAGAACAAGAGCAACTTTGATGCACACTTCGAAGGGACTGGTCCAGAGATATGGCGACAAACGAACGGGAAGCTGGATGCGTTCGTCTCTGGCGCGGGTGAGTCGTCCATCGTGGCGCACCTGTCCGAGTCGCTGAGCTGAGGGCGACGAATCCAGGGACGGGCGGAACGATCGCTGGCACGGGTTGTTATATCAAGTCGATGGACGAGAACGTCAAGGTCGTCTTGGCCGATCCCGAAGGAAGCGGTCTCTACAACAAGGTACCCACCAGGCTTCTTCCGAGAACTAGGGGGCAATCTCACCGGGCGTCATTCCATGACAGGTCAAATTCGGCGTCATGTACGACCGCAAAGAAGCAGAAGGCACAAAACGACGGCATCAGGTCGATACCGTCGTCGAAGGGATGTGCGTTTCTTCTTTCATTCTTCTCCTGATCGACGGTTTGAAATTGCCCCTTTGTCTCGTGGTCGTTGGTACAGCGGGATTAATCGGATGACGAACAATATCGATTTGGCGCTGTCCATCATCGATGTCGCGTTTCGGTGAGTTTCAGTTCTGTCTGTCCTCTCTTGTAATTGTCTTAGACATGTCTTAGGATAACGGATGCAGAGGCTGTCGCAATGTCGCGCTACCTTGTCCAACATGACGGTTTGTTCCTCGGATCTAGTAGTGCGTGCAACTTGGTGGCGTGCGTCAAGTTGGTACAGCAAATGGGGTGGCAGGAGGGCCAGACCATTGTTACTGTCTTGTAAGCTCAGCACCCGGCGTGTCGGTGCACCTGCTGACCACATATTTTGCTAGATGCGATTCTGGCAATCGCCATTATTCCAAGGTAAGCTCGCCCAGTCAGTTAAATCAGTTCCTTGGGCTGACAAGTGACATAATTGTCGTGGATAAAAAGTTTTGGTGAGAATCCACCGATCTGAACATTGTCTGGGGTTTGCTAACGCATTCTCTGGGCCTTTGTCGTCTTGCCTTCTAGGAACGACGACTATCTTCGACGTGCCAACATTCCCATTGATCAAACAATCATTGAGGACCTCATCGCAGGAAGATCTACAGGGTTATGATAAGATAATCAATAAAGCACGGAGCAAGTGCGAGAAAAAAAAACAGTGTATGCGATGCCTATGGTACAGATGCGCGTGGGTTGGATGACTACATGGTAATATGACTCCAAAGGTCAAAGTGCTCATGATTGGCTCGGTGGCCATGGTGTGGGGAATAATGTAGGGGATGTGAACGACGGCTTTGGCTGAGAAGCCAAGCCGTTCTGAGTGGAGGTTTTAGAGGCTGCCTGAGGTACGGCTGGGTTTGGGGAAACGCGAGAATGAATTTGCTCCTTGGATGGTGATGCGCTCAGGGATGTGTGTGCGTGCCTGCCGCTGTGCCATGAGTCGTGCGGGTCAAAGCAATAAAAAAACGACTCACGCAGGATCAGTGGGGGCAGTGGGTTGTGGGTCCGGTGTAATTTTGAGATACCCGGCCTGCACTAGGAAGTCCCAGACGCGACTGGTCTTGTTGACGTCTATTTTCACGAGATCTCGAGCTTCCCGTCGGCGGAGTTTGCCCCCGCGACGAGCGTACTCCCGTACGAGCGTCTCCTTGATGACAAGATACGGCTTTGGGAGAATACGTAACTGTGAACACAGCGCCTGTTCTGCGGGTGTGAGCAAATGCAGTGAAGGGCTGTTGGCCAAATTCAGAGGTGCCGCTGATTAACGGAAATCCGAATCAGTAGCTGAAATCGTGGGGGGGAATGGACGTACGTGGTCGGCGTGCGGAGCCCGTTCCCGAGGCGCTGGCATTGAGTTTGGGTGTTGATTCCCGTTCGTGGCTCTTACGACCCTCAGATTCTCCTGAAGAGACGCATCAGCTTACGGAAATGATAAGCAACACGACCGCACTTACGGCCAGTTCCGCCGCGCAGTTGATTTAGTCGCTCAGAAGCGTAGTAATCTCGCGATAAATTTGTCTTCAATTGCACCTGGGAATGGAGGATGATAAGAAAATCGAACCACATGGAGCAAGGGTTGCATACGTACGCGACGAATGCTGTCCAACTCGAACTTGTCAATGTCGGCAGCAGTGGTGAGGCCCATCCGCCGATAGTGCTGCAATTCTTGTATTCGCTTCCGCAGCATCGCCTCGTCTAATGTATGTGATCAGCACCCACTGCCGTTAGCAGACAACGAAATCTTACACAGGATGTCCGCAGCGAACACTTCGTAATCTTCCGCAGTCTGGAGCCTGGCGAAGGGTCGGAGGCGCTGTACAATGTCCTTTTCTTCTTTCGCCCGTTTCTTCTCGGCAGCTTGCATCTTTGAATAGCCATAATTTAGAAGAATGTATATATTTGCTAAACCAAATACAACTGACCTTCTTGTACTCAAGCAGGCCCCTTTCAAACATGACCGATTTGGCCTCGTGACGTTTCGTTACCCGTTGATTGTACATTTCAATCATCGTCAGCTTGAATGCAAGCGAATCTTCTGTCTCGAACGGAGGCGGTTGCATAGGCTCATCGGAATTGGGGTCATCTTCTCCGGTAGTCTGTTGATCGCTACCGCTGGGCTCCTCCGACTTGACTACGGAGTGCGGTCTCGACGTCTCGCCGTTGACAGAACCGTGGCCGTTGACATAACCATTCGCGCCATTCGTCGGCGGTTGACTCACTGATCGGTTTTCTTCGTTTGACTTCCGCTCTTCTAGCATCTGCGCCCGAGCTTTGACATCAGCATCATTTTCGTCCTCGATGATCTGATCTCCGCCGTAAGCATGACAGATACCAAATTCGAGGTCTTTGACCAATTCCTCTGCCTCGTTGTCAAGTTCGTGCTCGAACTCTAAGCGGCCTGGAAGAAAGGTAGCGATTTCATGCACCCCCGGCGCTGATGTTGGGGCGACCTTTGGAGGAGGGGGAGCAGCATTATTCATAGCTGACATCCGCCTTCGTTTCCGCTGCTGGAACTCTTCAGGGTCGATATCAAAATCAGCATCCATCCGCTGGATTAGGGAAGTTTAGTGCATGATAGTCTAGCTTGGAGTCAACAGCTTACAGGCAGAGGCCAGTTGGGAGAATCCACGTAAATAGAGTTATAATGTGCTTCCACTTCTTCCTTCGTCCGAGTGCCGACGTGCTCGGCAATCATTTGCCAATTTCCAAAGCCAGCTTTCGATATGGCCTCGATTAACAGTAGCTCCCTAGCGTAACGCGAAGCCGATATGACTTTCAGGTGATACGAAGGAAGAATGACATACTCATCAGCGCCCCAATCATCTGAAAAGATAGGATATGAATGTAGTTCCTGAGAAAAGAAGACTATGTTAGCCTCGGCGGTGCTAGCACATCAACATGGCTTACGATGACACGGTATGCGTGGCCGCGTTTGTGCTTCGCAAACTCTTTTCCAGTACAAAAACACACAGGACAGATGTCCACTCCATCGCCTGGTTCACACACTGGATCGGCGCATTTTATTCGGACAGAATGCGTCAGGTCGCACATGCACGAGTCGCATTGAATCTGCAGGCCTGGTTCATTGACAGCTACAAGATTACGCAACAGACACCCGTGAGAAACACAGTTGGACAGCACGAACTTGGAGTGGGATGGAAAGGTCACTCACTTTGTATTTCATCGGGCTGATGCTCGCGTTTCCGATGAGAGACAGTCATAGCCAGTGGCCAAGAGCGAAAACGGCACGTTGAAGGTTCTGCAGAACGATAAACACTAGCTCAGTGGGGCTGGTCGAGCCGGATGAGGGTAAATGCGCTGCAGTATCCAAATTCAACCAAGTGAAAAGGTCAGATCGACAACACGAGAAACGGCGCCGGGCTTGCTGAATGCTCAACCCACTCCGCTACTCCCGATACGAACAGTGTGTCTGAAATGAGCGGGTCTAGGAGGACGCCAGATAGACGTCTTGTCCTATTCAAGGACAGCACTAGGTTGTTCGAGCTTGTCTTCGACGTCTTGAGATTTGACGTTGTCCGACGTTTGGTGCGTCGCCGTCGTCGCGCGTGGTGAAGGATTGTTTGTGCTTATTGATACCCAACTGGTTTGAGATAGCACATACGTCACCACGTTGAAATGAAATCATCCGAAAACAAGCACTTCAATTTGCCAGTGATATATACATTCAAGAAAAACTATTTGTACGGAAATCACGACCATCCGAATCTTAGTTCCAGTGGAAATCGCAGTTGTACAGTCCGTGTTGAGACACTTCTACCTCCCATTAAAGCCTATCCTCCACTTGACGAAGAGACAGCCGCACAAAAATATTATCCTCCGTGTGCACAACACCAATGCTACGCGGGTGGACACGACTGTCAACACGAGGTACGCACCAACTCGCCGAATTTTCCACCGCCGGACTAAAGTCGAACATGTAGAGCAATATTATGAGAAGAGCCTTTATTTCGTAAATGGCGAGCCATCTTCCCTTGCACTGCGAGACCGTATCAGCCCGAGCAGCGAAACCGCTGAGAAGTGGGTACTTACGATATGCCTGCCACCGCCTAGCGCATGGAAGAGATATCCGTCCGTCTGCAAATGTTTCCTTCGATACGGCTCCTGCGCAAACCGATCCATGACAAAAGCCTCGGGATTCGGGAAGACTGTCGCATCCATATGGGCAGCATGGACGTTTCCAAACAAAAACTCTCCCTTCTTTATCGGTATCGTCGTCCCATCCCTGACCCTCAGTTCAAAGTCACAAGTAGCCCGGCGTACCCCAGCATGCAAGCCCGTGAGTCTCATGGTCTCCATGATCGCAGATGTGAGAAACTTGAAAGCCGGATCATCCAGCTCCTCAGGATCGGCTTGTAGTAACGCCTCCAAGCTGCCGAACCTTTGGACGGCCGAGTCGATTTCCGTGCGGACCCGTGCGAGGCCAGCAGGGTTGCCTCGCAAAAATGAGAGCGCAAAGAACGCGTTGTTCATCGTATTGCTGTGTACGCCCCACAGGAAGTTGAGTACCAACTGAGCCCCCTCCCAGGACTGGATGTTGTTATCCTTGAAAGCCTGCATGAATCCGGAGGAGAATCGGTCATTACAGTCGATGACCTGCCCTCGCTGCAGGTAGTCCCTGAGGGACTTCAACAGTCGCATTCGTGCCGCATAGGACGGCCAAAACCATAGCAACGTCCTTGTAAAACGGTACGGTATACTTTTGTTGAGGGTCTGGAAGTCTCTGTAGGTGTCGGCCGGGAAGGCACTCCCGAGAAGGACGAGATTTGTTGCATTGTAAAGAGGTTCGCCGGTGAGTTGTATGAGTGATATTGGGCCTGTATGATCCTGAATGAAGTTCTTGATCTGGGATAACAGCACGAGACCGAACGCCTGGGACTTGGGACCCTGGGTGGTCTGTCCTAGGGAGCGTGGAGACAAACACCTGTCAACGAGGGGGTAGAGCTCGCGGATCATGACTCCATGGAGGTGGGTGTAGTTGGCTTTGACTCCAGCGACGACATAAGCCATCTCTGGATGCATAACATCATTCCGAAGGAGCTGTGAACTGGCAGTGAAAACGGAGGATATGGCGTCTCCCGAAGAGACGATTATGAGCCGCCAAGAACCAAGTGACACTCGGTATACAGGGCCATATCTCTGCCTGATTTATGTTTATATCGATAGACAGTGGAGTTGACTGAGACATACTGGCACTTGGAAAGAAACCCACAAGGGTTCAATGCATACAGCAGCCCGTTGTCGTATCCTCCGAAGAGGGTCGGCACCTGAGGAAGCGAACCTGAGACATGGAAGAAGTACGAGCAGATATTGGCAGTGATATCTGCGAGCTTTAGTAAAATGCAGAAAGCGGCAAGGGTGAGTGAAGGCATGTCTGTCTTTGTTCGAGGGGGCAGTATTTATCCATTTTCACTTGGTCGGGTACGACATTCCAACAGCAGTGCGGGGTTTCTGTAAAGATTTCATGCGGCCCACTAGAAAATGCAAATTCCCTATCTCCCGTGCGGCTCGGACCGTTCGCTTAGTGACGGTTCCGGGTGTGTGTTGCACTAAGAAGGTTACAGTTAGGCTTCCGGATAAGTACCCCTCAGGCAATGAAGATCCATCTTGGCGGTTCAATCAAGGGCGGCGCGGAAGATGTTATGTAAGTATCCGTGCTGAGGCTACCAAACCGACGAGTGTAGAAGGCCGCTGCGGAAAAACCGTTTTCCGTCGCGACAACTCAACACTGGACGGCAAAGTACTGGAATTAGACATGGCGTAGACACGCTGCGGCACTCGCTTAACCTGCTTCTGAGATGCAAGACACAGGGGTTACGACCCTGGAAAATCTGCTATAAAGGTTTCCTCGGCGGTAATGATTTGAGCATCGCCGTTGAACGAACAGCATAGCAAATCGCCGCCGGTCCAATGCGTTGAATGTTTGAGGTCATGGTATCGAATACGGGAGCCATCGACGGTTCTGTGAGGTGTTGATAAGCGAAGGGAAACACGTGCGACCCGGAAACAAACATTGTCATTGTCATTCCTCCTGGATTAGATCCATTTTTTGGACGTAATGCGGCCCGGGTGCCATCTAAGATTCCTGTGGTAAAAGGGATTCAGTGGCCAAAGTGTTGGCGACGACTAGTCCGGACGCTGTGATGCGCGCACCGTATGCGGCAGACCTACATGTCACCACGCGTCCGTACCAGCGCTTCTTACGTCGATGTGAAGAACGTGCGCGCTAATCTTAATCTTGGCACAAGGCGGTTCCACGGGGAACCTGGATGACAAAAGCGAAATCAGCCGTTTGAGGGTCAGACAATTTGTGCTGTAGTAAGTAGCACACTCTGATAAGATCGCCCGAACTTCTGGAACGTAAATAACTCCATCCAAGCTACGATACGCCAAGTACTGCGGGGATGAGCCTGGTTCGGGAGAATTTGCCAACAACGGGGATGGAATTCAGATTCCTGCGCTCGGATACATTATTCTTGAATCAAACCGTTTTTCCATTGCACCTTGACTCGTTGTTCGCTTGTCGGAACGTCAAGGACTGACACCGGCCGTACAATTCCATAAAGAGCTGCTAAAATTATCAACATTATAATTAGAAGCGAGGGTAATAATCCAACATTGTCAATTATTCGTGCTCACTGTTTCAGCTGGCTGTCGGAAACGACGCGGTCGGACTTTACGTGACGCGCGCGAGAGGCCTGCCACTGGAACTTGATGCTTGAATGCTTGAATACCAATCCTTGAGATCCTCAGCATCCTTGTTTCTTTCTCAGCCCATCACCTAAAATCTCCCAGGTTGTGCCTCGATGATATTTACACACAATTGGGTGGGCATTTGAGTGTTTACAGGCGTCATTCGAGAAACGATGGACGAAACGCGGTCAATGCGGCGACGACGCCCATTGAGCCGGAGTAGGTATTTCATATGGATCCCGTTGGATCCACAACGAGGTGGTTCAAGTTGGTGAGTTTTGCCTTGTTTGAACGCTGCGGAACCTTCTTTGTTGTCTTCTTGTACCGTTACGACATAAGTACATAGCTCACCGATATGAATCATATGATGCATCTCCCACCCTGCGAACCCCCCCCCCCCCCTATAACATTATACAACATCGAAAAATATAGAGAAATGAATCATTTCCTCGCTGGCTGCATAAGAGTCATTTCTAGAACGCACGGGGATAGATGGAGGGGGAAGCAGGATTTGATCGTCAATTTGAAATGGTCATAGACCACACCTGTGATTTCTAGGTTTCCTGAGGCTGTTCGCATCTACTATGCCACTTTAAGCCCCCCCGAAGTTCGCTGCCAGGCCCGGGCTTTCGCGTCGCGTTATCATCAGGCGGCTAAGGTCCGCTGGGTTGGTGAGGAGAACGGAAGGGATGCCGTTTTCTTGGCTGGGATAGCAGAGCTTTCGGAAGCAAGTATATCCACAATGGGATCCTCGCAACCGTGACGTTTAGTTCCGAACAGTTCATAGTACATTAGTTGATGAAATGGTCACCACTGGCCAAGTGGTGATGACGCGGAGCGGCGGTGCCATCTACCACTCTGCGGATGCGCTATCTCGGAGGACGTTCTACATCTCATTTGAGTGGAGATCAGAGCCTGGGGCCGAGGAAATGAAGGAATATACCTAGGTGGCAAAGTTTTGTTGCAACAACAATTAGCAGTTGTGACAGCCGTGGCCGGGGGTCATTGGCAGATTGCTCCGAGTCTGACAGTATTCCATCAATTGATGAATGCCTCAAGGCCCGTCCTTACTGACAGGTTCGGCCCTGAGCGCATTGCTGTTCGAACTTCGTTCTTTGGACCTGGTGGTAAAGGAAACACGTCTGGTAACCACTGACCAGCGGTCAAACTTCTTCTGCGTCAACTATAGTCCATCGGTGCTCCCCTCGCCGGCGGTCGACCCACAAGCAACTTGAAGTCTGCTAGGAGGCGGTTCAACAAATGCCGTTGCTCATGATCATAGCAAGCAATTCTAAGCTTGAAACGTAAATCGCGACAATCGGTGAAGCCAATGCCGCGGCGGGATGACATTTTCCCAATGAGTTGAGGTGCGGGCATGCATAAGCTCTCAGCTGCTCCCGAAACCAGACCTAACATTCGAGATCAGAAGGCCGTCGTTTCGTAACGCTCAACGGACTGTAGACTTCAAGATTCAAACCTATTTCAGACAGTTCAACGTTCGGCACAAGGTCCGAGGTCCCGCCTTAGAAGAGTAGAAACGACTGTCTTCCTACCTAAGGGGCTGCCTACGGGAGACTAGAGGTCCCGGCCGTTCACTCGAAGTGGCAGCACTGAACGAAAAGAATTACGGGAATGTTTTATCTCTCCGAACGAGGACTCTTGAGCAACCTGCTCCCTGGGGGCCGCGTTTCTTATCGATTTTTTTTGTTTGTAGTTGACTCTCAGGGACAAGATCAGAACTCTGCGCACTGCGCTTCAACTTGGGCTTCGTGTAGGCCTCTCTGCATGCCGATCGCGTCCATATTGGTGACATCACTCATGCGACGATCTGTTGGCACCAGTTTTTCATTCATCAAGCGCTGCGGCTGCTTGTGGTGCCATGCTGGGCTCAATGGTGCCCTTAAGGAACTCATGCCCGGTGAAAAATCCCGCTGAATGCCATGTCCTCACAACTTGTCCCACCGTCCTTCGAGCAGGAAGTCCAGGTCTGGATTACATTAATGACACAACTACGTATTTGCAACTATGTCACAAGTGAGTGGTACACTCAGGCTCCAGAGGCAAGAAAACGAAATAGAACTAACAAGCATTCAGTCTCCGCGTTGGTGTTCATGTTATACGACATCATAATCAACCTGCAAAAGGAGGTAGGTTTTTCCATGTCGCAGTGCCAGAAAGGAACAGACATGCAGCGACCAGATACCTTTGGTTTGGGTTTACCGCCAAGACAACGACCATGCCGGCCCAATCCATTATTTTCGTAGGGTCAAGCAAGTTCTTGTCCATCTTCTTTTCATTCTTTCTCGATATTATGGCCTTGTCTTCTTAACGTGCGTCATATTGTGATTACTCCTGAGTCCCCCAAGTTCTTGATTGGACGGATACTTCAGGACCCTGTTCGCTGGTATGCTTCCGTTTACTGTACGACTGTACGACTGATATTGGATAGTCAATAATACCACAGAACTCTCGGTCACGGTCTGTTGCAGTTTACTTGTCTATGCCATTGGTTTCACGCTGACGGATCGCACAGTTGTAGGTTTATATTTCTTTTAGAGAGCTCTTCGCACGGGTGCTACCGATTCCAATCAGCTGCAAGAAATATTACTATTACCACATCCTGTGAGGCTAAGAAGTGTTGTGATCGATACGCGATACGGCACTAACCAATTACCCTCTCTAGAGCAGGAACAGTCTTATATGTGACTATTGTCAATGTCATCCTTGCCATGCGGATCAATGCGTTGTATGGAAGAAAGCGTTGTTGGGCGATCTTCCTTGGCTCCTTGGTTATTGGTGAGTTCCATCTCTGTGAAACATTGCAGTTGTCCCAACCTGCTTTCTAGGAGAATTTCTGGTGTGTAGCTACTCCATGGCTGACACAGCTTACCATAAATCCCACGTTATGCTAGGTGGATATTTCAATATGCGTGGTCATGGCTGTGCATTCTACAGATGATGTAGTGAGCCCTCCGCCCTGGATCCCATGGCGGGGTTGCATGATAAGTTCACGCATTACACCTGCTCTCACACTCGCGAGCTGGTAAGCTAATAGATGGTTCCATCGAGTGACTCGAAACGCTGACAGGAATGTGAAGGCTAACAGCACTTCTTGTCTCCAGTGAGTTAGTATGACCTGTGTTTGATCGTGTTCTGACTTATCTACTAGCGATTTTTTGTGTCATGACTTTGAAAAATATCCTTTTCAACACACACGAGGATATGTTGAGGTTGCCTCCTAGAACACGAGTGCTCTTGCAGGATGGTGTTACCTTGTATTTCCTGTAAGGCGTCACTTTCCTTGCCCTCTGCCCTTGACGTCTCTGACAAATCTGGCTAAATAGAATGTTTCGTAAGATGACTGCCACATGTGGGGAAAGAATCCAACTCACATCACTTGGCTTGACAGTTATCGTGTTGGCCTCCGCCGTTGTCCTGACAGTCATCCAAAATGAATTGTCTGCGATGCCCGTTTCGTAAGCCTTTTGTCCGTATCCCTGCCATCCTCCTGGCCTGATATGTCTACATGAAGACTACTCGTCGCAATATATTCGTATTGCGTGAGTATTTTTGTCAAACATGCTTCTTTGCCTCGTGCCTAATTCGCTTCCGCAAAGGCTTCTCGACTCATCCTCAACATCATTGCGGTCGAGGACGAGCACTGTCCTACAGACGTGCCAGACGATCTGGACTCGCACCCCTCGTTGGCTTTTCTGACGTTGCCTCAACCCGAAGAACTACCCGTGGCATCATCATCGCGACTCTAGTGGACGCCATGCAGCGACATATCGCCTTCGAGCCGGTACAACTTACTTTCGTCGTTGTCCTCATCCTCGTTACCATAGATTGACGCATCAACGTCCCTCCGCACATGTCGACATGGGAATAGTCAGGACAGGTACGCCTCAATGTCCATCGCCGCGAATTTCCTCGTAGCGCTCACCGCTGAATCCAGTCCAGTCGCTCTCACATCCCTATTTATCCCTCACCACCTCGCTCTGTATCCATCACATGTATCCATACATTTTCTACAACTCGAATTTTAATTTTTATGTTCGTCTTCATCATGCGTGTCCGATCATCGCCTCCGACAGGCTGTACCCTATCTTGCCCCCTTCGGGCTATCATCATTCGAACATACTCCGAGACGGTCTGCCACCTCGCACGCCCCTCGATCATCGACCACGCAGCTCTTCTAATCACCGTTAATATGTATGTCATCGTTAATTGAAACACACCATCACCGCGCTGACGCCAGACGCCGCAAAGGCGATGATAAGCGTCCAGTATTGGCCCCGGCTCCCATGTTCACGGTGGTATTATCACAAAGGTCCTCGGACTTTCACTGTTCTGGAGCCTGAAGGCTCAATGGCGAGGACGGAGCTTATTCTTGCCTACTGGTTCTTGGCGCTTCGCATACCCACTCATTGACTCTGTTTCCACCCTGCTGACGGTGACGAATGCGCTCAATGTCAATCCGAGCGCTAATTGTGCTATTACCTCCGAATCCGAGTCGACTGAGTCGTACGAACGACAAGGAAAAAAAAACATCAACACATCTATCAAAGGTCGACATCGTCAAAGGTGTAAGTACATTAACGGTGATGGTGCAAAGTACTAGGATCAGAGCAGCTCATATACACGATAGGATGCGATAGCAAACATCGACAAGTTCGAAATGGCGATGAACACGAATACGCGGCGCAGGGCACTGGTGCGGACAACATCTCCAAGCGCTTAACAGCACAGCTACGACATTTCCTCCTCGTCCGTGTCGGAGATATATTCTTTACTTTTGCTGTAGCGATGGGAAATGGGAGTCAGTGCATCAGGTTACCGCAGGCGGAGAAGAGAAACGCACAATTGTTTTTTTCGCGGTCCACCCGTCGCCTCTTGATCTTCCTCATCGCGAACAACCCGCTTCTTCGCTCCCCGCTGTCATACATCAACAGTCCATCAGTCCGCGGCCACAACCCATCAACATTACCAACACCACATACCTTCTTGGCCGGCTTACTTTCCACCTCCTCATCACTAAACAACTGCTCGTTGTTTTCCTCGCCGCCTTGATCGCCCAACCGCTTCAGTTTTCCTTTCCGCCGCTTCTTTGGTTCTGACGGCGTAGCAACCCCCTCGTCCCCGCTCTCGGCCTCGACTTTGACCTTCTTGCTTGAACGTTTGGATTTCCGTTCCTTTTCCTCGTCGCTTTCCATCTGGACTTCCCTCGTCCACTCGAGAGCTTGCTCTCGCGCGATCCGACGCTCCTCTGCCAGCTTCTCAGCTTGTACGCGCAGCTCCTCCATCTTTACCCTCTGTTGCAACGTAAAGACACAAGAAATGCGACGAGAACGTGTCAGTCAACGTGCAGTGTCCAGTAAAGAGGAATAATACGGACCTCGAGAGCTTCTTGTCGGTCTTTCTCTTCCTGTCTCTTCTGACGGGCAGCTTCAAGTCTCGCTTGCGCCTCTGCCTCGAACTCTCTTTGAGCGGTGAGATGTTCGTCTGCCCGACGCAGCATACTCTCTCCGTACTTCCGACGCTGGTCTGCGAGCTCCACACTATAGGGCAAGAACGGCGAGGTATCTGCCGCCAAAGAACCAAAGATTCTAAAGATTATATGCAAGTCAGCGGATGTGCGGGTTGGATGTAATTGAAAGCGGAGGACATACCTTTGAGCATGGTTAGCCTGAGCAATCGCCCACTCAAGGTCTTTTAGTGTCCGCTTGGCGGGGCCCAGTGCAAACATCAGCTCGGCGGTTTTTTGTTGAATCATGGCAATGTTGTACATGATCGCCTTGTCGCTGGGTTGTATGTGAAGTGCCTAGTTAGGGTGTAGAGTAAGCCTCTGGAGCAATGTAACATCATGGGCCAGAAGAGATGCCTCACCGTCTGTGCATATTTCAACGCGGTATTCATGGCCATCGACGTTTGCTCCTTCGTGGCTTTGGCGTACCAAGATCGACATAGACACATCAGCACAGGGATGTTTTGACCGTGGTAGAACTTGACGGAGGCAGTTTCGTACTACCAACAAGGGGTAAGCGCTCCATAACGCAAATGGTTCGATACGATACGCACGCTTTCAATCGCACGGTCGAACTCGTCGCGCGCGTAGTAGCAGTGACCCATGTTCACATAAACGCTCCCGTCAGAAAGAGTCTCCCGAATCTTTGCGAACACGTCCAGCGCTTCTCGCGAATTCTTCAACCGTCGCTGAGCGTCGTCAGCTGCTGAAACGGGGAGCTGACCACTCAACGTCCCCAGCGCATCCTCCGCAACGGCAATAGCAAGACCTTGAGCAGCCACCGCACAGAGGGGGTCCAGCTGAAGTGCCTTGTGGTATGCTTCGACCGCTCGTTGGAAGTTCCGTTTTCGCTCTTCCACCATCTTTGGGTTGGGATCTCGGCTATCTCGACTTTGGGTGTACAGGATCCATCCGGCGGCACAGAGTGAGTAGACGTCGTGTCTCTCGTGGTCTTTGAGCGTGGCGAACACGAAGTCCTTGGCCCCTTTTACGTTGTGTTGAAGGAGGAATGAAGTATAGAATGCGCGGAGGTTGAGGTTGGTATTCTGGGTTGCCAGGGCTTGCTTGAGCAACTCGTGGGCATCATTCGGCTGGCCAATATTTACAAGCATCTGTGCTTGTCTGATCTTGGCTATGGAACCATCAGTGGGGCTTCGCCAAAGAGAAATTCATATAGAAAGACTAACCATCAACATATTCCGGGTGGCGAGAAAGGAGTTTGCCGTATGCTTCCTTGGCTATCGCATGCTCTCCACTATCCTCGTATACCCTGGCGAGGTTGTACAACATCGACGTCGACATGGCCTCCCCGTCATCTGCGATGAGAGTGGCAGCCTTCGTCAACGCTTCTTCATACATTGTCCGCCCTTCGTTCAAGTTCCCTTCCATGTGTTGCAAGGCGCCAAGATTGTTCAGTAACCGAGGATCAACCTGACCAGTCGCCGCGCTGACGCGCGAAGCATCACGGAACGCTTTGACAGTCCTTTCCACGTTGTCCTCCTGCCACAAACGCGCTATTTCGACGTGCATCTCCATGTCGTCATTCAGTGCGCTCGTTGTTCGATTTGATCCGTTCGCATGGCCATTCACGCGTGCATCGTCAAGTTCGATGGCTTTGGTAACCCGATCGAACAGTTCACGTGCTTTGAGCTTCTCCTGGGCAACGTCCGCGCTCGATACCCCCGGCCGGGGATGCGCACGAAGCGAAGCAAGCATGACAGTGGCTTCCAGCGATCGTTGTGGGTTTGGAGGTTGTATCAATGTGTCAAGTGTGTGGATCGCAGCAGCCACCTCATCTAATGACCAAACGTTTATTGGCTTGACTGGTTCAGAGAACCTAGCGCTCACCATTGAGCATCTGCATCTGCGCCATGCCGATAGCACCAAGTATGTGTTTTGGTTGTCCCTCCGTTGCGGTCGTGTAATATTTTGTAGCTTCTTTTATTGAACCTTCAGCATGCAAGGCCCGGGCAGCTCTTAAATTGCCCTCCGTCAGAACCGCGAGCGTGTCAGCGAACTGCACCGTTCGCTCTGCTAGTTTTAACGCCTGAGTGAGAGTCAGAAAAGACGGACACATGCTCTGAGGTGCGAACTCACCCGTTTAAGGTTGTTTTTACGAAGAAACAATTCGCACAACGCGTTTGCTGCTGCTGCGCTCTTTTGGTTTGCATTGAATGCCTTCTCAATGTATTTGGTACCACTCAAAAGGGCCTGAGCACGTTCTTCTTCGGTTTGGTTCCCCGCCTTACTGGCGTTGATAGACTCCAACCCCAATAAAAGTTGCGCGGCCCACTCAGACGGATTCTGGCCATGAAACTCAGTATCAAGCTGGGAATGAAAGTCGTAATAGGGAGCTACGCACCACTTCCAAGCTTCTTTGCCATGCAGCTTTCGCTTTCGCCTTGTGATCCATTGCCCAGAGACAGAGACCGATACCAATCCGAGGGTCCGGAACGCACGACGGGTTCAACTGGAGGACTTGCTGGAACAACTTGAGAGCTTGAGGGTAATTTCGTCTTGCGTAAAGAATGCGGGCCTGTATTTCGGAGACCTGTGAGCGCCAGCAATGCTGATTGAGCAAAAGAGCGAACTTTTCCTAGCAGTGCCACGGTATTCGTTGGTTTTTCCGCGAGAACACCTTCGAAAGAGCGCATCGCGTCGTCCATGGATCGTGTGGCCAATTGTTGGATGCCTATACCGTGTTAAGTTCAGTCATTCTGATGAAGAGGTCACATACCTCGCGTCAAGAAGGCCAAAGTTCCACCGACACCTTCTCCACCCTCCGCTGCGGCTCTCTCTCCAGCATTGAGGTACTGAGCAGCATCCCGATAATATTCTTCTTTTGAACGTACTCCCGTGAGTTTGTCCTCCCCTGCACAGCAATGATGAACAAGCACAATCCAGGCAAATGTCCAAGCCTTACGAGCATCCGGGAGAATTAACTTTGGCGCTTTCTGAGCAAGTGCAATTTGAATGTTCGCGAGGAGCGCGTATATTGGAGGTGAGTGAGCCGTATTTCCGTTCGCCGTCAAAGCTACAAAAATTTGCACGCGAATAAGCATGCCACGAGCACACAACCAAGCCGACCACGTACACTCGATCGCAGAATGTGCAATCCGCTCTGCAGCAGAAAGGTATCCTCTCCGCCAATACTCCCCGGCTAGCCTCGCCCACACCGAAACTCTACATTGACCCTCTTTCAATAGATCAAGCACGTCGTCCGGGCTTGGGTCGAGGTTGTCCAAGTCGATAGTTATGACTTCTTGTCCTCCGAGTTCGATGTCAATTGACCGCCCAGCGCCGTTTGTCGAATCATCCATGGCAGCGAGAAAATCATACAAAAGTCGGAACAATTAGAATGTGAGGGCACGTCAGGGAGGCTTTTGTTAATGTCCGGAAGTGCGCGGAAGGCCCAAACCAAGGCTTGTGGGGCCAGCCAGTCGAAGCGAGCGAGAAACAAGTCGTTGGCAATAGCTTCCGAGAGCCGAAACCGAAAACGGCACGGTGGACCCGTGAGACTCGCCGCAGCCAGCTCTATCTACAGAAGGGCTAATACATGTACAACGACCATAACTGTGACGGGATTTGGGTGGTGAATATTTGAATCGTCGTCTCAGTTATTTTATTTATGAATAATGTGATGACAAGTGCCACAGAAAAGCACGAGTCTGAGGCCGCGAATATGCGATCATGTCTATGCCAGTCCCAGGGGTGACTGATGGTCGCAACAGTAGTTCAGTATAAAGTTTGAAATATCCAAGGACGCACCGCAAAACTGGGCTTGCTTTGGTGGGCTCCTGGTCGAGAGCCTGTTCTGGCGGTCATGACTCCCCCGGGAGGATAGCCCGAGTCCCAAGCCAGAGCTACGAAACATATATTTAGCAGCGCATCTCAAACCATGGATTATCTGAGACGAACCTGAGTCAAGGAGAAGGCAGGACCCCTTCAGAATCTATCTGCACCAATGCAAGGGTTACACCAGCCTCGGGTAGAAGTGCCTAGAGCTCAAAGATGAGCAATTCAAGAGATTTTGGAAGTGAGACCCAGAATTCCGACGCTTCTCATAGCATAGTTTTGCAGCATTGCATAGACGCGACGTACACGTCAGTATGCACGGTCGAGAAAACAAAATAATTTGGAGTCAGCCGACGGGTTCCGTTCTTGTCAATTTCCAAATAAACGACCACAATACAACTCGGGATTCGGAGCCGATCCAGCACTTCCAAGTGGTATGTGGATGTGGTATGCATACTACGAAGTACATTTGATGTCCAGTCGACTATCATGGAAGACGGGGAAGTGAGAACGGGTGCAGACTTGGGTCGTCAGCACATGCAGCATCAGCCCTTCAATACTCGATGGACAGGAGTCACATGCGGTCACTGACGTCCTCTCGCGCCAGATCCATACTAAAAAGTAAACTGGAGAGACGAGGACACGAAAGAAAACCGGAGAGATAGGATTCAGTTGAAAGGCATTGAACGGCGCTACCAGGTGCAAGGTACCTTAACCCACTCCGCGTCGCAACTACAGCACGTCCAGCGTACGCACGTTGCGCAAAACACGCAGTAGATCCGCGTCCTCCTGTACCCGTACGGTGATTATGCTGTCCGTCGCCACCCTCTTGTACTCCAAGCTGCCCTCGCGTAGCGTCGTGAGCAATAATGCACCAAACGGCTGGCGAAGACGCGCGACGAGCCGCAAGGCACGCGTCTGCTTGTCCATTGATGCCCTGTGAGGAGAAGGGAGAGATGGCGCTTCATATAACTGTAAATTTTCGTCGGTTGCCAGTGTGTGATCATCCAACATAGGATCATCTTCATCCGGGAACGGCGGAGAGGCCGAGGTCATCATCGATGGTGCCTGGATGCTCTCGGTCCAACAGACCATGAATCCAAGGGTGAATGAGATAGAGATGTCTCATCATCGAAATATCTTCACCCGTTCTGATATCCACAATGCCGAGAGCAAAGGCTCTGGCACGATATGTGCAGAGCAGAGTCCTCGTTCGAGAAGACACGATAGGGCCAAGCGGAAACATAATACAGGGAAGCTTCAATCTTCGCGCTGCGAACCACGGAGACTGAAGGTCGTGAAGTTGGTCGTACAGAGCCATCGCCGAACTTACGTCTAGCGACGATGCACACAATCCATTGACGATCGTCTCCATCTCAGTATCCGTGAGAGGTTGGAGAAGGTGAGTGGTCGCCAGCTGTTTGAATACAGTAATGTCATTTGGAAGACATGTATTGAAACTGTTTGATGTGCCTGTCCAGGCCCGGGCGAGGATGCTTGAATCTCCGGATCCTGTGAGAACGATTGATAAGAGGCGACCAAGTGCCTCTGTCCCTTCACCGTATCTTGGCGTCAGCTGCGCAGAAAATATCCCCAACAGCGAGTACGCAGCATCTTCTACAAGGGTCGTTTCGCCGTCGATGCCAGGTAGAGTTTCTCGCGAATGTTGTCGTACCCCGATTGAAGTGTGCGCAAGCCATGCATACGGGCCCAAGACTCTTGCTCCATCTCCGAGACGATCTCTGGCACATCTTCGTGATTAAACACATCCAAGTTCAGGTACGGGGTCCAGTCCTCCGTGTAGAATTGGATGACTTTGGAGGCAAGGTATTCTTGGAACGTCCATGCTCGAGTGTTCCAAATACTTCTCTGGAGATCGCCAGGTTTTGCAAACTTCCCCACGCCTCGAAGGAAGACGATCGTCAACGACGAGTTACGATACCATGTGAACATTGCGACCAATGACTGCTGTAAAATCATGGGGTCATGCTTGTTGATGCAACACGTGTCGCTCCATGCCCAATGGAATCCGGCGTCACGCACAAGTGAGCAGAACCTCCCCAACTTGTCGTTCTCTGGAGACACCTCGAGGTCGTAGATTGACAAGTTCTCCACCATTTCAAACAGCGGTTCGTTTACTTCCCACTTGTGCGAGAGCATTACATATCGACAGTGATTTTTCACTGCTTGCTCGATCCAGGTGAGGTCAAGTTGTGTCGTCATCGAGGAAACAAGCTCCTTGAAAATCGGGAGAGCATCGAAGACGGTTGCTCGTCGGTCCTTGTCACAAAGAAGACCGCTAGACGTGTCGATGAGCATGCGCAGGGTACCCTCGATGGTTTGCTTGACGATTCTTCGAATTTCACCCTCCGTTACGGATGGATGGATGTACTGACAAAGACATTCTACAAGCGGAGATCAAAGGTCGACCTTCGAGTCCTTTCGATGTGTACATACCACGAATATACGGATGGGGGAATTGCTCGAACATCAAGAGCATGGACTTGTAGGTGTCGATGGCCTCGGCGTAATATCCCGCCCCATGAAGTACCGCGCGTTTCTGCGTATACCCCAAAGGGGAAGACGGGTCAAGCTCGACTGCCTGACAGGTGCAACTGAGCGCGGCGGCTTATGCGGTGCGCAAAGGATATACCTTGCTCGCATCCCTTAAAGCATCCTCCCATAACGCCATCAGTGCTCGTGCCTTGCTTCGCTTGAGAAAGAGGTCGTGGGCAGTGGGATCGAGGGAGAGTGCGACCGAGTACTGATTGATAGCTTCCTCGTAGTCTCCTGATCTCAATGCAGTATCACCCGCGTTCTCGAACCTTGCTACACATCGCATCCTGAAATCTGATGACAAAGGTTGAATGTACATCAACAAAATCGATGATGGGGTGACCCACCAGTGATCCACTCCGAATGTTCCATGCTCGTTCGGATTTCCTCATCAAAGGTACTCGTCAGCTTGAGGAGAGCCTCTGCAGCCTCTCTTGTTCGACCCACAGCGTACAGAGCCTCGCATAGGCGCTGCTGGACGACGATGCAGAGTCCATCGAAGTTCCATCTGAACATCTTCAAACCCCGTCAGTATTGTACGTCGTGAGGCTGCGACGAAAACCTCTCACGAGTGTGATCGCCTCTAGATGAGGACTCATATAAGATTGAATCGGCACCTGCGCACGCTCGAACCATTGGATCGCATTTTCAAAGTGGCCTTGCTCCATCCACGCGATTCCGCGGAGAAAATACATCTTGCTCTGCGGAAAAAAATCAGTAATATCCCGAGTATGACGTCGTGGCGTATACTTTCCAGCACAGAGTAGTACATTGACTTGTCGTCCGCAGCATCAATCAACTCATGAACGCGCGTTATCGCGTCGTCGTACTTCTTGTCCACATTACAAGATGATGGACTGGGAGAGGTTGATTAGTAGCAGAAATACAGCACGCGGAATCCGTACCTTGATTAGCAAAAGGAAATCGATATCACTCGGACTCAGATAGCATTGCTTGAAAGCGAAATCTAATGCCCGGAATCCTCCCTCGCGTTCGCAGTTATGAATCCGTGCGATGGCTAATGCGATGTATCCTACGGCAGACGGTTGGATTTTGATCGACTAGGCGTAGATTCGCATGAGCAAGAGCACATAGAAGAGTTGAAAGAAGGTTACGTTTTTGGCGTCATCAATAGCAGCTCTGTAGTCTCCCCAGTGTGCATGAATAAGAGCACGATTGGCCAATGCGTGGTGGCTGTCCTTCGAGGCCCGCAAAATTTTATCCGTAAGCAAGGCTGTGGTGTCGGCGAGCTCATCGCATATCCACAGTTTGAAAGCTGGACTGCTGACGTGCACGAGCGGCAACTTAAGTTCGGCCTGGACGAATCTATCAGATATGATTGAAATTAACGTTGGGTTTGGAGGCTACTCACGATATCGTCAAGCGATTGGGGAGAATGAGATTCTGACTCGACCAAGTCCGGGCTCTGAGTCATGGTCCGCTGATAATTTTCTGGTGAGAAGGCATCGATGTCAACTATAAAGGACTGCGACAGGACAGGACGGAGTCTTCGGATGGTAATTTTCCTGTCTTCTCTACTACTTGCAAGATGATTGTTGTCGGATGATAGGGCCGTGCTAACCACCGATTGAAGCCCAGCGTGTTCGACAACCAGACCAACCCGTTTATTCGTGCACGCAGCGTCCCAAAACGAAATATGGTCGCCAACTTGTGATGCGAGTAAATTAGAGGTTCCGCTGTTTGTGAGTGAAGGGAACTGGACAGGTGTGTCATGCATGGGCCACTCCGAGAGCATGGAGCCGGTGATCCCATCGAGACACGTGATCTTGTTGCCGTGACAGGGAGTGGCGAAGATTTTCTGTCCATCTTGGGACCAGACAAGGTTCGCGTTGAAGCGCGACCCGATTTCGACTTGGGTCCTGACGAGTAATCTCCCTGACCGACTGTCAAGGATGCAAACTGGGGCTGAATGAACCTGGACGGTCGCGATTCGGTCACCAACGACAAAGACGCCCGGTGAAAACTTGACGACATGCACTGGATAGTCGTGTTTCAATGCGCCAACGCGTTTTTGGCCAGTACGGATGTCCCAAAAGATTGCAGTGCGGTCGCTCGATCCCGTTACGAACGTCATCGAGTCTGGCGAGACGTCGATAGCCACCACGGTGTCCCGGTGTACCTCTACCTCGACGACCTTTTGGCATGTCCTGGCGTCCCAAACAATCGCCTTGCCAAACCTACCGCCGCTTACGATCCAGCGTTCGTCCTTTGACACTCCGACAGCAAAGACTGGGAAACCCGCTTCCATCATTGCGTCTCCGACTTCGTGACCATTTTCTACATCCCATCGTCGAAGCTTTCCGTCCCAACCGCCGCCCACGATATGCCTTCCATCGGGGTGGAATGCCAGTGAGCAAACTTTGTCTTGACAATCAATAGTGACGATGTCCGCATCATCTTGGCAATGGTCAGCATTGTAGGTTCGTCCATTTAAAACGAAGGTGCGCACTCGCCGTCATGTTGAGCGACAGAGCTCTGCAGGCATCAGAATGACGCAGAGCGAAGACAAAGACTCCGTGTGGTCAAAAGTAGTACAGTAACGCCATACCTAACAGGTGTCAGGTGCTCTCCGCGTGACTTGGGCGCTTCAAGTTGTGTTCGAATCTAACGCAGGTTGGACACGACGCGTTCTCGGGAAACGTTGACGCCAAACAGATACCCCACCAGTGGCATGCACAGATCATAACTTGAACTTCATGCCCCTTCATGCAACATTGATGCCTGTCGCTATCTTGTTTTACAAAGTCAGTACAACTCCCCTGTCAGTAGTTCAACCAAAGTTTTCAGATGGAGCGGTCGACTCTGGGTTGCGGTCACGACACCAACGTTCCTCCATGGATCGGGTACTACTACTGCCAGCTTGCCACACGTCCAATGTACGCATCGCTTTGCGCCTTGTTCACGTCCATGCTCACGCATATATCTTTCAACCCTCCCGACTCGGAGTCCAACTCCAACACCACCCTCGAGCCTAGTCTGGACTCAGCGCACACCACACCCACAATCCCTCCAAGACCCTCCCTCCCTCCGCCCACTGGCACGCCACCGACCCTTAGAACGACTGTCTTCCTACCTAAGGGGCTACGGGAGACTACCACCGACCTGCATGGTAGTACAACACCAAGCATCCAGAGCGCGCCTTGTACTGAGATTCGACTAGTAAGCACTCCACCCAAATCAGTGTATCCTACACCGCAGTCTTCAAGATGCCCGCTAACCCCAATTCGAATCCAAAGTTGCTGCTACAAGACAGTAGGGTTCGTCTGTCGTGCCACGCGTCAGGTTCCTTATAACCGAATCTTATAACTCATGTCATGCAGCCGTGTATTCTTTGTTCCACGGGTACTCCGGGTCGCTACTACTACAAACGTACCATTTGTCCAACAGAGTCTAGACCCGCCACTTTGCACCTTGTTCACCATCGCCTCAACGACTGCCGCACTGCGGCCGTGATATGGACGAAGCGATTTCTCCATCAATATCAATGCCACTGGCAGTGGCGTTCAATTACGTTTGCCGTTGTTTCCATCTAAATCAGATTTCAGGTCTGTTGTGCAGGGATATATATCCTTGATATTCCATCCTGCATTCGACCTCTCGTGTTCGGCCACCGACAAACCTAGTGGGGATCTCCTTTCGTCCTTCCAACTTGCGTAGCTCTTTATGTCACGCCAACAGTGCCCCTACAACATGTTCTTGATCTTTAATCGCTAGCTCGCCATGGTCACCATCATACATAACCAGCCATTGATAATTTGAAATCAGGCTTGTAATGCGGGCGAGTACGAGTCATCACGGACGCTTTGTCTCCTAGGGGTTTTCACATTGTATCCAGTGCGGTTTCTCAAGCGTGTTTTACCTCGAGGGACCTGGAACGTCGTCCACGTATTGATGCTGGTCAGCTTGTCAATTGTAGGAGGAAACACCATTTTCATCTTCATAGCCATGAAACCTGGTGCGTGACTCTCACGGCAGTGTCCGAGTTCGTGTTCGGACGTGCTCTTAAGGTGGAGACGCCAAAACTACAGGAGTATCATCACGCACCGATCCAAGAAAACCGCTTACGAAGTCCCATCCTTGTTTGGTGTTTTTTTCCCCAGAATTTGGGGTGAGATAATGAAGTACATCTTGCCAGGCACGGAACTTGATCAAAGGGACTGATGGAATGATGTTGTGAATTTCCCTGTGGCGAGGAAACTGAGTCATACTTACAGTAACCTGGGGGAACCACAGAAAGGTACATAAACCTGCCAGTGATTTGCAAACGTCAACGACACGAACGCCATCTCACCTCAATCGGAAACTGCTACAACCCACCTCCTTATCAAAATGTACTTTATTAAGGCGATCGTCGCCCTCATTGCCGCTGCGACAATGGTGTGTGCGACGCCTGTCGTGAACAGGGGTGTATGTTACTTTATTCCCAGACAGGCAGAACAGTTGCTAATCGTCACTTTCTCCACAGGAGGGTTATCTCGAACCCCAAGTCCGACGGTGCTATCTCCTCTCTTGCTCCTACATTGGTAAACCCCTTTCCTGTCGGACAACAAACGTTCTGATAACCCGTCGCTTGAAACAACAGGCTGCGATGCTAAGTGGACAGGCCCTTTCTCGGGAGTGTGCACTAGTGGTGTCAACAAAGGCTGCGAATGTCAGGGTCCCGTGCCTCCGTAGAGATAACGAAATTAAGGTCGGGAATCGTCGTGGTTGGCAGGCTCATTACCAACACACTTGACCTGATCCCCTGGCTCTGGTCTGCTTTCTGTTACTTTACCCTTCTCCAAAGATTAGTCTTTTTGTGAATGAGATAGTTTTCGTTTATAAATGCGCAAAAACACGGATTCGAGCTCGTATGCCCACACCAAGCACACGCGCTTCGTGGTCTCGTTATCGCCCGAATCAAGCCCGAGATGGAGGAGGATCGATAATGTATCAAACCGGCATGTTTGGGTTGCTTAGTGATCTAAGGCATCTGAGTTTCGAGTGCACTGGGATGTTGAAGGGAGCAACTATCAACTCACAGTGAGGCGGTTGGGGGCGTAGTTGATTGCTTTTAACACGGTCGATGAAAGATAAAGGGACTTGTGAGATCTTGGCCTAGCCATCCTGGAGTTAGCACGCATCGGCCGACAGTTGATACGGACATTGGACACACCTGCGAAGGAAACTAGTTACGCAGATGTTCTGAGTCGACGGTGATTGGATATAATCGTGGAATACCGACTGGCGCGTTCCTGGAATGAGCGTATGTAGCGGGCGTGATTTCATACTTCCAGGATACAGGTTATTACTTACTTCTGCGGCAGATCGCCTGGCTCGAGGGCCATTGTGTAAGTGACCCGACCGCTGCGCTAAGCCGTCGTACCAAAAGGCAGAGATACAACCCACAGAAAGAGGTAGACATACAACGTACAACCTCAGGTCGTTGATCATGAAACGGTCTATGAGTACTGCATATCGAGCACCGAGCGAGTACTACGTGGGATCGATGAGCCATAGCCAACGCATCGATCGGACATCACGTACCGCAGACGACTCCATACATGTCTGCAGTCTACTCGATTTTCAACAATAACCCCCTGGTCTTTTCGACCTCCAACGTCCTCACATCACTAAAAGTCCACCACTCTGCTCCATCCATCTCCTCCGCCTTTTTCCCGTTCTTGATCGCCGACTCGAACGCGACCTTGCGTGCATTCAGAGAGGACATCGGGCATGGATCCGAGTGGCCCGTAAAGCTCACTACCGCTGTCCGGGCTGGAAGGGACGCATACAGGGACACGAGATGCCCAAGGTTGCTTGTGCAGCAGCGAAGTTTCTGGCTAGCACTCTGTCGGCGGGGCCACCATGACCGACGCATCCGCACTCGCTTTCACCATCAACCCTGCAAAACGATCAACCCCCGTTCACAGTAACGACAACGCCATACTCATAGTCCATGGCATTCGCAGGGCCGGTAAACAGGCCGAACAGCAACTCGTATGTGGGGATTTCTGGTATCAAGTCATCTAGTCTTGATCGCTCCCGCACCCGATCGCGGCCGTTGCCATGGCACCGTGCATCACGCATGAACTCGGATTACCATGGCCCACGACACCAGCTCTCACGGATCCCTTCCTGCCCCTCCCACCCACTCTCGCCCTGCACTCAAAAATCTCTTGTAGTGGGTTTTAAACTCACCACACCCGGCCCCATTTTGGATTTTGAGCCGGAGAGGGTCGACGCGGGCAGGCGTGGCTTCTTCGGAGTCGTATCCGCCCTCGCCACGCATCCGAATCTCGCGGTGAAACCATTTCTTGGGTGGTGGTACATGAGCACGGTGTCGATACAGAGGGGGTGGTAGATTCTGAGGGCCTTGAGGTCGTATTCGAGGAGTGACCGACGAGAATAGACGTGGGGCGACCTGTGGGAGCGAGGAGGGTGAGGAGGTGGGATCGGACTTGAGCAAGAGTGGTGGTGGCGGTGGCGAGGGATGCTTCGGTAATAGGATCTAGAAAGTGGAGTGGTGGTGAGCATGCGTCCCCGATGAGACGAGGTACTCACTTTGCGAGATAGTCGATGACAGGTTTGGCTGGTTTGACGAGGTGTCGTATATGACGATGCCGGATTCGTAGTCTATGATCCAGACCCCGGGTCAGTTCCTTACCGTCTTTTGTCAAACACTTCGTGAAGTTGAGTATGACGCAATAGGGTCGAAATGAGCACGGACTATTTCAGAGTCGACCGCATATACGCGCGAGCGCTGCTTGTCGTGTGGGAGGAGCAGGACGGAATCGGAGACGGGCAGGGGAGTCTCTACCCAGCCGTCTGGTTTATCCAAGACGGCCAAATATGATGGTATCCGAGTCGTTTTCAATCATCTGTTGGAGAGGCACCAAGTATAATGATGTGTCTTTGACGAAAGCGCGTTCTGCTGCAAAGGATGGTGTAAGTGTGTAATTGAGAGGAAAAGAAGCGCATACAAGCTATCGAGCTTCTATGCGTTTCCTTTTCCCTTCACCGCTGACGGGGCCTTGGAAGAAGGAGTCGAGGACAGAGTACATTCTGGATTGGTCATCTGATGCGCGAATCGGGAAAGCATGAATGGGAGGCT
>MU130802.1:84075-115566 GCA_015039435.1 Imleria badia
GAGGCTGTCAAAGAGTCGTTTGGGAGCGGTATCGGCGGATCGGGATATTGGTCACAAAGATTTGGAAGCATAATTTGAAGTAACGACGCAACCCGTGTAAATGGCGTGCCGCAATCATTGTTATCCAATAAACCCTTCTATCGTGATAATACACCGTGGTAGTATTCATATGGCAGTGTTACTCGTATCTCTGATTGTGAAAACGAGCTTGCTCAACAACAACAACAACAACAACAACAACTCCAGCACCATCTCAGTGTATCCAAATAACTGCTACACCTTCTATCACAATGTTCCTTGTCAAGACGACCATCGTCTTTGCCGCTGCTGTGGTGCCAGTGTTTGCCGTGATCGGACTTTAGCACGGGGTGTGTTACTTCCTCACCCGGACACTGGCAGGCAGAACAGCTGCTAACCATCGCTTGCTTCACATTTTTGTTATGAATCAAACGGTCATCGCAAGCAGACAAGAATCATTTGCGACGAGGGCGGAATCTGCACAGTAGAGGAAATCGATGTGATCGTTGGCCTCCGAGTCATTACCAACATACTACATAACATATCCTCTGCTATCTATGACAGATTTACCTAAAGATCTGCCCTGTATGAATGTTTTTTTTTTTTCTTTTTTCCAATGCTCATCTTAAAAATGAAGAAACATAGTCTCCCTTAACAGTCGCGTTCCTACTCTCCCAAGGTATGAAACATACTTGACTAGTGAGCGGGGACTAATCCCCCAAAATAACCCCCGCTCGGTTTCGACCTCCTCCAACGCCGTTCCATCGCTCGCAGTCCACCACTCTGATCTATCCATCTCCGCCTTTTCCCCGCTTGATCGCCGACTCGAACGCCACCTTGCGTGCATTGAGATCTGAGGTCATCCGGCGCAGATCCGAGTGGCCTGTAAAGATCACCAACGCTGTCCGCGCTGGAAGAGACGTATAGAACGCTACAAGGTGTGCATCCTCACTGACGAGCATACCATATTGGCGAAATTCTTCAAGCTCAGCCTTCCCTGGCTTCTTGTCATCTGCGAGTTCCGGCGTCGCTTTTGTGAAAATGATCAACTCCCGCTCACAAACAGGAAGCCGTACTTACAGCCCATGGGGTCCGCAAGACCCACGAACCGCCCGAACAGAAAGTTGTGCACAGGGAGTTTATCAGGTCGTCTAACACTTTTAGATCGCACCTGCACCCAATCGCGATCGTTGGCTTGGCGCCGCCGTGCACCACGCTCGGATTACCGTGATCCACGACGGCAGCGCTCACTGACCCCTGCCCGCCCCTTCCGCTCGTATCGCCATGCGCTCAAAGATGTTCTCAGTCAGGCTTAAACTCGCCGAACCCGGCGCTATTTTGAACCTTCAGTCGACACAGGCACGTGCGTCTTCTTCGGGATCATGTCTGCCCTCGCAACATGTTTGGATCTTACGGCGACACCATTTCTTAGTGAGCCATGCGAGACCGGGCTTGAGGGGTCGACCGCGGGGGTGGCGATACACGAGTGCGGTGTCGATGCAGAAGGGGGTGGCAGATTCGAAAGGCTTCGAGGGAGTGACCAACGAGGATCGAGGTGGGGAGACCTGTGGGTGCGAGGAGGGTGAGGAGGTGGGTTTGGACTCCTGCAAGGATGGTCGTGGCCGCGACGAGGGACGCTTCGGTGGTCCTGACCGTCTGCAGAGTGGCGGCGAGTGTGCGTCAACGATGAGATAAGACAAGATAAATGATACATACTTTGTGAGGGTGTCGTATACGACGATGCCGGACTCGTAGTCGATGATGCAGGCCCGGGTCAGCTCCTTGCTGTCCTCCGTGAAACACTGCGTCGGATTAAGTAGAGCCAGGTAGAGTCGAAATGAACGCACCATTTCACAGTCAATCGCATATACGCGCGAGCGCTGCTTGTCGTGTGGGAGGAGCAAGATGGAATCGGAGACGGGCTGGGGTGTCTCTACCCAGCCATCCGACTTTTCGAAGATATCTGCCATATCGGATAGTCGTTTCAATAATTTCTTGGAAAGACAGCAAGTAGAACGAGAGATTCTTGTCGAAGGCGTGTTCTGGTGCAAGGGGCGGTGTAAGTGGATAATCAGCAAAGAAGGAAGCGCATACAGGCTATCCGAGCTTCTATACGTCCCTTTTTCTCTTCGCCGCTGACGGTGCCTTGGACGAAAGAACTTGAAGTGATGATGGAAACCATGCGGGATTGGTCCCCCGGTGCGCGGGTCGGACAAGCATGGCTAAAGGGAGGCGACGAAGGGAAGGGGTGTTTGGGAGCGGTATCGCGATCTGGATATTTGGGTTGACCGAGGGCAATTCTTGATCGCGATTACATAAGAGCACCGGACTCGGGCTTGACGCACCCCGCCCCATCCAAGACCCACCCACCCTGTTTCCACTGATGACCCTCGAGTGGTCCTACGTCCCAGACACCTCTGCATGTCCAGACCCACTCACCTGAGACGACCCTAAGTCATTGCAGATGCACCAATACGAAGCGATCGGTACGCGTGCTCTGTCTCACACCCTCACACACATCGACTTGCACACACAATATTCACCCTAATGATCCGCGCCCTTCCCGTCTCTGCACGCTCCTCACCGCCATCGATGCCCTGTGCGACCCCGAACGCGACTCGGAAGAAGCGCTACAGTGCGCACTCGGCGTTAACATTCAAGAACCGCGACGACACGCGCACGGGCACCGGGTTGGATGCATAGGAAGGCGTTAATGGCGCTTGTAGAGGCGGTCAAGGGGCGGTGATTTGAGTTTGGATTGGGATTCAGTCCGACTCTGAGTCTGAGTAATATGTGAGATGGGCATCATCGGACCGTTTCCAGAACCAACGCATCGATCGATCGAGGTTGGATGCTCCGAGTCAACGAATGGAAGGAATACTATCATTCCTGGATTGGTTCCCATTTCTACTATATGAGGTCAGGCATAACTAAACAGTCCACTTGGCTCGACAGCCATCGGTACCTCATCGACAACTTTGCGTACCCGTCAAAGTATCGAGCGCTGATGTACTTCATTCAGGATGGAGTGCAACGGCAACCAGACACGGACTAGGACTCTGATGGGCCTGCCTCATCGACATCCTTAACCGTGTGGATTCGACTAGTAAGTACTCCACCCACATCCTCGCCTGCTAACCCAATTCGAATTCAAAGTTGCTGCTACAAGATACTCTAAGGTTCGATCATCGTGGCACACGTCGAGTTCGTTCTAACCAAGTAATTTGTGTCGTAGAGTATGTTCCTGGTTCCACGGGCACGCCAGGTATTACCACTGCTACGAACCTACCACTCATCCAACAGACGCGTCGCTTCGCGTCTGCACTCGCACTCACCCGAATACTCCCCATACTGTACAGAGCAACATTGTACGAAATTCATCGCCTCAACGACTCCCGGAGCAATGTCGCCGTGAAATGAAGTGACTTAACTTCTCCATCAATATTAATCCCAGTGGCTAAGGCTACCTCTTCGGTGAGCTTCGTTGTCGCCTTATTATCATCATCCGCTTCCGTCATTGGGATAATTTTATGTACTATGTAGATTACATGCGTCGCATGTCTTTTCATTTGCGGTTTGATCGCATATCGAAGCACGCAAACTCGATGCTGCTGTTTTAGGCTCTCGACGAAGAGGTAACGTGTTCATGAATAAGCCCCATTTTGGTACGGTCACATCCGAGTTCTGGTACTGCAATGCCAGTGGCGAACGAGAAAGTAAGTACTACGAGCAGTATGAGAGTCAAATCTAGTTAACTCGGTTCCACAAGTGGCAGCTATTACTTACGGACCTTCAATTGAAGTTCACGACTCATGACTTGACTGCTTCATCAAGGACGTTTGTTAGTCACTTTTCACATTACGTCAAGTGTAGCTGCTCAACTTTCACTTTTTAGAACTTGGAACTTATCATCGAGAATCTGGCTTGATCAATGATGGGACTAGTTTCTGGTCAGTCATGCAAGGAAACACCGTTCATCGCCTGGCATAAAGCCTGGTGCGTGACTCCCATTGCATGGTAGCGTCTTGTGTTCATATTCGGACGCGAACCAAAGACGGCCTAAAGTTATAATGCGTGTATCCCGAAATACAGGAGCATGCTTCTAGAACGTGTCGTAAATGGTACTAATCCACGACAGCTGAGTTTACGAACTCTCATCCAGTTGGTCGAGAATATTTGGTGCGAGACAAAGTAAGTACGTATGCAATGCAAACGTATTGCCATGAACAAAAGGGACTTATAAGTTATGGCATGAGTTGTGATTTTTTTTTCACTGTGACGAGATAATATCACATAATTTCAGGGGACCACAGAAAGGTATATAAACCCGATTGGCAAACGACTTTGCTCAGCAACTCCAGCACCATCTCAGCTCATCCAGAAACTGCAGCGATCCACCACCTTCTATCACAATGTACTTTGTCAAGACGATCGTCGTCCTCGCTGCCGCTGCCGCGATGGTGTCTGCGATACCTGCTGTGAACGAACGCGGATTGAAGGTATGTTGCCTCTTTACCGGACAAGCAGAACAGTTTTTGACCGTCGATTCCACAGTTTGCGGACAAATGCTATGATCATGGCAAGCTGAGAAATTTGATTTGCGATCAGAACGGTAAACCTCTTTCCCCCGCACAGCAAACGTTTTTCTAACAGGACTATTGTCTTGAACGACAGACTGCCCTGATTCCTTCAACTTGGGATTATTCACAGTATGCGGCAGTGGTAAGTACACGAACTGCCCATGCGCGGAACTCGATTCTGAGTAGAGATGACGAAATTACCGCGGGAATCGTCGTGGTCGTCGAGCTCATTACCAACATACTTGACCTGATTCCCTGTGTTCTCGTCTGCTTTTTGCTACACATTGACCCAGCCTTGCGTGAATGTCATTTTTTTTTGTTTTCCAATACTCATCTCGAAAAACAGTATGAAATAGTCTCCCTTGGGAAGCAAGACAGTCGTGTTCATCATGTTTATACCTTGGAAGAGGCGACTACCAAGCGGGAATTAGCACTGTCACTCCCACCGTGTTACCAGCCGAGACGACTACTTGATCTCCGCAAACAACAACCCCCACTTCGCCTTTTCAACCTCCTCTTCCAACGCCCTCCCATCGCTCGCAGTCCACTCAGCTCTATTCATCTCCTCTGCCCTTTCCCCACTCTTAAATTTTAATCGCCGACTCGAACGCGACCTTGCGTGTATTGAGAGAGGCCGTGCGACGTAAATCCGAGTGGCCTGTAAAGATTACCGCTGTGCGAGCTGGAAGGGACGTGTAGAGCGCCACAAGGTGCACGTTCAACGCCCCTTGTGCAGCAGCGAGCGTTCTGACAATGTCTCTGTCTGCGAGGCCACCACAACCGGCGTATCCGCCGTTGCTTTCGGCGTCAACCCTGAAGATGATCGGCCCCCGCTCACAAACACGACACCTCGCCTTGGCACCACGCATCACCCCCGGATTACCATGATCCACGACGGCAGCTCTCGCCGACCCCTGCCCACCATTCCTCCTCCACTCGCCATGGCCATGCGCTCAAAGATGCTCTCATAATCGGCCTTGAACTCGCCCAACCCCGCACCGTTTTGACCTTGATCCGAAAAAGATCGACACAGGCGTGCCCGTCTTCTTCGGGATTGTGTCTGGCGATGGTACTATTTCTTGGTGAGCCATGCGAGGCCTGCAGAGGGGGTGGCAGATTCGAGGGAGTGACCGACGAGGATGGCAGTGGGCCCACTTGGGGGCACGAGGAGGGTGAGGGTGGCCGTGGCCGTGGCGAGGGATGCCTCGGTGATACCTGACCATCTGCAGGGTGGTGGCAAGTGCGTCAATGATGAGATAAGACGATGTAAAAGGTTTGTGAGGTAGTCGACGGGTGTGGGTGGTTTGACGAGGGTGTCGTATACGACGATGTCGGACTCGTAGTCGATGATGGGGACGCGGGTTAGTCCCTTGCCGTCTTCTGTCAAACACTGCGCGTAGTTGAGTACGACTCGGTAGAGGCGAAATGAGCACGCACCATTTCGCAGTCCATCGCATATGGGCGCGAGCGTTGCTTGCCGTGTGGGAGGAGCAAGATGGAATCGGTGACGAGCTGGGGTGTATCTTCCCAGTCATCTGGTTTCTCCGAGTCGAAGACGTCTGCCATGTATGATGGTATTGGATAGTCGTTTTTAATAATTTCTTGGAGAAAAAGTAGATATAGCAATGGGTCCTTGTCGAAAGCGCATTCTGCTGCAAGGGGTGGATAATGAGAAGAGCATACAGGCTAGCTGACGGGGCCTTGGAAGAAGGAACCGAGGACGGAAAACATTCGGGATTGGTCCCCCGGTGGGTGTCGGGCAAGTGTGGCTAATTTAGGTGGAGGCGACAAAGGGGAGGGTGTCATGGAGTCATTTGGGAGGGGTATCACGATCGGTTGGCTCTGGCCGAGGTGGGTGATGCGAGGGCGATTCCTGGTAGCAGTAGGTTGACGGCTTTTTGTATGGACCGCGCGTTCTTTGGACCGGTACTTCCTTCAGGCTTCCTGGTTTCAACCGCTCGCGATTAAGAGCACTGGTGTGTATTTGTGTCCACGTGATAGTCGAGACGACAATAGCTGAAAGAGCGGGAGCATCGTCATACCCAGGGTTCCCACGCAAACGGTCCAAACGGTCCCAGGCACGTGAGGACCGTTTGGACCGTTTGGTTGGCACGTGATGCCCCTGAGTCACGTGTGAGCCCCTGAGTCACGAGACGGCGGGGAAATTTTCGCTAAGGTCGAAAATCTTCAGGCGGCATGTTGTGCGCCACAGCTGTGCTCAGCCCCTGGGTGCAATTTTCCGGGATCCGACGCCCACCCCTGGGTAGCTTTTCGGCTCGCCTACCGGCTCGCCACCCCTGGGCGATTTTCCGAAAGAGCTGCCATTATTAGCATTGCCACACTCAACGTCCAGTGTTGCAGGACGACATAATTTATTCATATCCTGTCGACGCTGAGCCCAACCCGGACTCTGGGGCACACACCCCGCCCCCTTCAAGACCTACCCACCCTTTATCTCAAATGGTCCTACGTTCCAGACACCTCGGCATGCCTAGATCCACCCACTCAAGACGACCCAAAGCCGTTGCAGATGCACCAATACGAACTTGAAGCCATCGGTACGTGTGTTTTGTCTCCCACTCCCACTCACATTGACACTGGAACAGCAGTGGCGCAAACACCTCGCAATCTCCCTAATGATCCGCACCCTCCTTTCCTACTCCCACCTCTGCACGCTCCTCACCACCATCGATGCCCTGCGCGGCCCCGAACGCGAAGACTCGGAAGCGCTACAGCGCGCATTCGGTGTCAACATTCGTTTCCTCGAGAACCATGACGACACGGAGGTATTGGACGAGGATACGAGGCCGTTTATGGCGCTTGCGGAGGCGGTCGAGGGGGCAGTGAGTTGGGTTTGCATTGCGATTCAGTGTCTAAGTACTATGTGAGATGGGCGTCGTCGGACCGTTGCCAGAACCAATGCGTCGATCGTTCGACGTTCGATGCTCCAAGTCAACAAATTGAAGGAATATTATCATTCCTGGGTTGGTTTTCATTCCTACTTACATATACGAGAGTCAGGTATCACTAAGCAGCGCACCAGGCTCGACGGCCATTGGTACCTCATCGACAACTTTGCGCACCCGTCAAAGTATCGAGCGGTGCAGTATTTCATTCAGGATGGAGCGCAACGGCAACGGCAACCAGACATGGACTAGGACTCTGATGGGCCCGTGTCATCGACATCCTCGGCCGCCGTGCGGCCAAGCATATAAATACACATGCGCGTCGTGTAGGTTCGACTAGTAAGGCATCCAAATCATCGCCCACTAACCCCAGCTGGAATCCAAGGTTGCTGCTACAAGACTCTAGGGTTGGTCCATCATGCCACGCGTTTTTCACCTTCCTGACGTTCAGACTGACGCATATAAACACCCCCAGCTCCTGCCAACCCGCGTCCAACTGCAATCCGGACAAGGCACACACCCCGCCCGCTGACGACCCTCAAATGACCCTACGCCTACCGCCGTTTACGATCCAGTGTGCGTCCTTTAACACTCCGGCAGCAAAGACAGGGAAATCCGTCTCCTCAAAAACCACGACGACGCGCGCACGGGCACCGCGGTGTTGGACGAGGATACGAGGGCGCTTATGGCGCTTGCAGAGGCGGTCGAGGGGGTGAGTTGAGTTTACATTGGGATTCAGTGTCTGAGTACTATCTGAGATGGGCGTCGTCGGACCGTTGCCAGAACTACTGAGATGATAAGGATGTAGGTGAATATTTTATTCCTTGAGCCTACGGTTTATTTGGGTACATAATTTCTTGGATTATTTACAATTTCACATAATTTGGAACTCTGATTTATTATATTTTATTGAATTATAGCCCACGGGAATTTCGGGTCAATCGTGCGAGGAAAACTGTCATGAAACCTGGTACGTAACTCTTATTGCATGGCAGCGTCCCATGTTCATGTTCGGACGTTGAACCGGACATGGCCTAATTAGTAACAGGATGAATAACTTATGATTCTTTTCATTTTTTTGCAGTGCGACGAGGAGAATGTGTCACATAGTTTCGGGGACCACAGAAAAGGTATATAAACCTGACTGGCAATCGAGTTTGCTCAACCCGAACACTATCTCAGCTCATCCAGGAACTCCTCCAATCCACCACCTTCTATCACAATGTACTTTGTCAAGACGATTGTCGTCCTCGCCACCGCTGCAGCTGTGGTATCTGCGACACCTGCCATGGATAGACGTCAATACGAAGTATGTTGCCTCTTTTCCTGAAGCAGAACAGTTGCTCACCGTTGCTTCCTCCACAGCCTCCGGCAAAATGCTATCATGATGGCCAGCAGATAATGTTCACATGCGGTCAAGGGGGTAAACCTCTTTCTCCTGCACAGAAAACGTTCTTCTAACAGGACTATTTGCTTGTACACCAGACTGCCCTGGTAACTACCGCACCGGCATCTTCGGTGACTATTGCGGCACTGGTCAATACGTTGACTGCCCGTGCGATCCCCCGTTCTGAGTAGAGACAACGAAATTACCATTGGGAATCATCGTGGTTGTTAAACTCATTATAAACATACCTGACCTGATCCCCTTCGCTCTCGTCTGCTTTCTGTTACAAGTTTACCCCTCACCAAAGATTAGCCTTTTGTGAATGTCATATTTGTTTTTCAATCATCATGAAAAACAGTATGAAACATGGTCTCGCCTGGATAGGAAGAGGGTCGCGTTCCTACTCTTTGAAGGTACATACTTGACGAGCGAGCAGGAATTAACATTGCCCCGATGCCAGCCGGGACGACACGCTCGTACACGTCTACTTGATCCCCAAAAACAACAACCCCCGCTTGGCCTTTTCAACCTCTTCCTCCAACGCCTCCCATCACTCGCAGTCCACCACTCCGATCTATCCATCTCCTCCGCCTTTTTCCTGCTTTTGATCGCCGACTCGAACGCGACCTTGCGTGCATTCAGAGAGGCCATCCGACGAGGATCCGAGTGGCCCGTAAAGATCACCACGGCTGTGCGGGTCGGAAGGGACGCATAGAGGGACACGAGGCGCGCGTTCAGCGTCGCTTGGGAAGCAGCAAGCGTTTCTGGCGAGGACGCTGTCAGCGTGGCTGCCGCGATGGGCGTCTCCGCCGTCGCTTTTGGCGTCAACCCTGAAAACAGTCAACTCCCGCCCATAAACAGGACGCCGTCCTCACAGCCCATGGTGTCCGCCGTCTTTACCTGCCATGAAACCCGGTGCGTGACTCATTGCATGGCAGCGTCTTGTATTTATATTCGAACGCGAACCGAACATGACAGATCCGTCGGAAATTTCTTGCCGCGATGCCAAGGACTTAGCATATCTTACCAAAAGATCGTACCCCATTATCATGAACCTTGTAATGCCGCATCAGGGTTAGCATGCCTTATGAGGCAGTCATAAGGGGTCGTAAGGCGGCAGCATTACCAATGATGGCGAAAAAAAAGTTGCGACATGCATCCGGAACTCATAAGCGCTGAATCAGTGCTGAACCAGTGCTGAATAAGCCCGCTAAGCGTCGCTTTCCCTTTTCAGAGTCGCTTACGGGCATTCTGGCCAATGAGAGACTCGAAAACTGTCGTGGATGAGTACGTTATTTTTGAGGTCCCCCGATGTGGCGTTAGTAATTAGTAAAGGTGAAGTGTATCCCGAAATACAGAACTTGAAGCATGCTTCTGGAACATGCCGTGAATAGCACTAATCCACGACAGCTGAGACTGCTGAGTTGATGAACTCTACGACGTTGAGTTGGTTATGCTATAGTTGATTCGGAGGATATTTGGCACGAGATAAAGTGAGTACGTATGCAATACCATGCACAGAACTCGAACAAGCCTGAGGGGAGTCACTAGTTGTAAAAAAGATTTTCTTGTGGCGGGGAGAATTCGTCGCATAATCTCGGGGGACCACAAAAAGGTATATAAACCTCGCTGGGAAACGAGTTTACTCAACAAGCCCGCTGAGCACCATCTCAGCTCATCCAGACAACTGCTGGAGTCCCCCACCTTCTATCACAATGTACTTTCTCAAGATGATCGTCGTCCTCGCTGCTGCGGCAGCTATGGCATCTGCAACGCCCGAGCCTGGCGCGGATGCACGTCAGGTATGTTGCCTCATTGCCCGGACAAGAAGAACAATTGCTGACCGTCACTTCCTCCACAGTTACCAGACACTTGCTATAATGTTGCTGGCCGCGCGATTGATCTGAGGCCGTTCAAGCAGCAGCTGAAGGACTGTCAACAGTAAACCTCTTTCTCCCCCACAGCAAACGTTCTTCTAACAGGACTATTTGCTTGAAACAGAAGTCTGTCTGATTGTTATGATGATCAGTAGAGTGGGGGAAGCTTGCAAAGGTGGTGACTACAAGGATTGTCCGTGCTGGCTGTCCCCTTCGTAGTAATAATGATATTACTGTCGGGAATCATCATGGTCGTCAAGCTCATTACCAACATACTTGACCTGATCTCCTGCGCCCTCGTCAACTTTTTGTTATAAATTTACCCCTCCCCAATGATCAGCCTTTTGTAATGTAATATTTTGGTTTTTCAATCTTCGTCTCGAAAAACAGTATGAAACATGGTCTCCCTTAGGTGGGAAGAGGGCTGCGTTCCTACTCTTCCTACTTGAAGGTATAAAAGATGGAAGCTAGCGTGTCTACCGAACGGGAATTAACATATGCCAGCAGAGACGACCTTATATAGTGTACGCTCGTATACGTCTATTTGATCCCCAAAAACAACAACCCCCGCTTGGCCTTTTCGACCTCTTCCTCCAACGCCCTCCCATCGCTCGCAGTCCACCACTCTGATCTATCCATCTCCTCCGCCTTTTTCCCGCTTTTGATCGCCGACTCGAACGCGACCTTGCGTTAAGAGAAGCCATGCGACGCGGATCCGAGTGGCCCGTAAAGATTACCACGAGGTGCGCGTTCAGCGTCGCTTGGGAAGCAGCAAGCGTTTCTGGCGAGGACTCTGTCAGCGTGGCTGCCGCGACGGGCGTCTCCGCCGTCACTTTTGGCGTCAACCCTGAAAACAGTCAACTCCCGCTCATAAACAGGACGCCGTACTCACAGCCCATGGTGTCCGCGAGGCCCGCAAACCGCCCAAACAGAAATTCGTGTGCGGGGATCGCTTGTATCAAGCCGTCTAGCACTTCTTGATCGCTCCCGCACCCGATCGCGGTCGTGGCCTTGGCGCCATGCATCACGCTTGGATTACCATGGTCCACGACCGCAGCTCTCACAGTCCCCTGCCCGCCCCTCCCGCTCGCCCTTGCCAACCGTTCAAAGATACTCTCATAATCGGTCTTGAACTCGCCAAACCCGGCCCCATTTTGGACCTTGAGCCGAAGGAGATCGACACAGGCGCGCGCGTCTTCTTCGGGGTCGTGTCCACCCTCGCCGCGCGTTTGGATCTCGCGGTGACACCATTTTTTGGTGAGCCATGCGAGGCCGGGTTTGAGAGGTCGACCGCGGGGGTGGTGGTAGATGAGTGCGGTGTCGATGCAGAGAAGGCAGAATCGGAGAGCTTTGAGGTCGGATTCGAGGGAGTGACCGACGAGGGTGGAGGTTGGGCGACCTGGAGGTGCGAGGAGAGTGAGAAGGTGAGTTTGGACTTCTGCGAGAGTGGTGGTGGCCATGGCGAGGGATGCTTCAGTGATACCTGACCATCTGCAGGGTGGTGGTGAGTGTGCGTTTCCAATGAGATGAGACTACGTACTTTGTGAGGTAGTCGATCACGGGTTTGGGTGGTTTGACGAGGGTGTCGTATACGACGATGCCGGACTCGTAGTCGATGATGCATACGCGGGTTAGTTCCTTGCCGTCTTCTGTCAAGCACTGCGTAGGGTTGCGTAGAGCTAGGTAGAGTCGAAACGAAAACATACCATTTCACAGTCGATCGCATATACGCGCGAGCGTTGCTTGTCGTATGGGAGGAGCAAGATGAAATCGGTGACGGGCTGGAGTCTCTACCCAGCGTACATTCTTGATTGGTCGCCTGGTGCGCGGGTTGGGAAAGCATGGCTAAAGGTGGACATCGAGTCGTTTGGGAGAGGTATCGCGATCGGGATATTCGGGTTGGCTGTCTGAGGTGGGTTGGTGGAGGGCGGGTTGTATTCTTCACCGCCTCCAGCCACCAAAGTACTTCCTTCAGGCTTCCTGGTTACAACCGCTCGCGATTCGGAGCATTGGCGCGTATTGTATCATGACGAGTGTCCACGAGATAGCCAAGTTTCAAAACGACCTCGGTGAATGCGTTCGATTTGCAGCTGAAGGAGGCAAAGCCCAGTTGCTACTCCGGCCAGACTCTCCGCTGTCCACAGTGTCCAGCGACCTGCGTCGTATCTCAACACCAAGCAAAATACATGCGCGTCACGTAGAGCCTACTCGTGAGTACCTTATCCTAATCTTCCCCGCTAACCCTAACTCGAATTCGATATCACTTGCTCTGTCGCGTGCTACAAGACTCATCAAAGGTTTACGCATATATGCTCCCCCAGCCACTCCCTACCCCGCATCCAACCGATCCGAGACCCACCCGGACTCGGGGCACACCCACACCCCCACCTCCTCCAAGACCCACTCGCCCTCCGTCCCCTGACCACCCTTAAATGGCTACGTTCCAGATACCCCCACTCATCCGAGACGACCTCAAGCCGTTGCAGATGCACCAATACAAAGTGATCGGTACGTGTGTTCTGTCTCACACTCCCACTCACATTGACACTGGAACTAGCACCGACGGAAACATCCAGCAATCTCCTCAATGATCCACACTCTCTCCAACCCCCGCCTTCGCACCCTCCTCACCACCATCGATGCCCGGCGCGGCCCCGAACACGAAGAAGCGCTACAGCGCGCATTCGGTGTCGACATTCGTCTCCTTGAGAACCACGACGACGCGGGGGCGTTGAAAAAGGGTACGATGGCGTTTATGACGCTTGGGGAGGCGGTCGATGGGGCGATGAGTTGGGTTTGGATTGGGATTCAGTGTCTGGGTACTACCTGACATGGGCGTCATTGGACCATTTCCAGAACCAACGCATCGATTGATCGACGTTGGATGCTCCGAGTCAAGGAATGGAAGGAATACTATCATTTCTGGATTGGTTTCCATTTCTACTACACAGGGGTCAGGCATCACTGATCAGACTACCAGGCTCGATGGCCATCGGTACCTCATCGACAAATTTGCGCACCCTGTCAAGTACCGAGCGGTGCCGTATTTCATTCAGAATGGCAATGACAACCAGACACAGACTAAGACTCTGATGGGCCCGCGTCATCGATATCCTCGACCGCCGTGCGGCCAAGCATCATGCGCGTCATGTAGGTTCGACTAGTAAGATATGAAAATCCTCGCCCACTAACCCTAAGGTTGCTGCTACAAGATTCAAGGGTTCGTTCATCACGCCTCGCGTCGAGCTCATTCTAATTGTAGAGATGTGTGCTCCGCGGGCACACCGGGAGTCACGAAGATGCCAACTCCGAGTCCAACAGACGCCACTTTGCGCCTTGTTCGCGTCGACACTCACGCGGACGCGAATACTCCCCGTATAGCGCGTGTACGAGATTCATCGCCTCGACCACTCCCGCACTTTCGCCGTGGAATGAAGTGACCCGAGTTCTCCATTATTATTTGCCAGTAGTGGCACTTTTTCGCCCCCGACAAGGGCTGCCCGTGCATTCCCTGGCAGGGATAACGAAATTACCATTGGGAATCATCGTGGTCGTCGAGCTCATTACCAACACACTTGACCTGATCCCCTGCGCTCTCGTGTGCTTTTCCCAAATGATCAGCCCTTTGTAATATATTTGTTTTCCAATGCTCATCTTGTTTGGAACATGGTCTCCCATGGGAAAGAAGACAGTCGCACTCGTTATGTTTCATACATTGGAAGAGTAGGAAGGCGACTACTACTGAGCGGGAATTAGCCCCTGCCACTCCCACCGTGTCACTCCGTTACGATCTACGTCTACTTGATCCCCAAAAACAACAACCCCCGCTTGGCCTTTTCAACCTCTTCCTCCAACGCCCTCCCATCGCTCGCAGTCCACCACTCCGATCTATCCATCTCCTCCGCCTTTTTCCCGCTTTTGATCGCCGACTCGAACGCGACCTTGCGTGCGTTCAGAGAAGCCATGCGGCGCGGATCCGAGTGTCCCGTAAAAATTATCACCGCTGTGCGGGCAGGAAGAGACGCATAGAGCGCCACGAGGTGTGCGTTCAGTGTCGCTTGTGCCGAGGCGAGCGTTTCCGGTGAGGACTCTGTCGGCGCGCCCACGGCGACGGGCGTCTCTGCCGTCGCTTTTGGCGTCAACCCTGAAAACAGTCAACTCCCGCTCATAAATAGGACGCCGTACTCACAGCCCATGGTGTCCGCGAGGCCCGTAAACCGCCCAAACAGAAATTCGTGTGCAGGGATGGCTTGTGTCAAGCCGTCTAGCACTTCTTGATCGCTCCCGCACCCGATCGCGGTCGTGGCCTTGGCGCCATGCATCACGCTTGGATTACCATGGTCCACGACCGCAGCTCTCACAGTCCCCTGCCCGCCCCTCCCGCTCGCCCTTGCCATCCGTTCAAAGATACTTTCATAATCGGTCTTGAACTCGCCAAACCCGGCCCCATTTTGGACCTTGAGTCGGAGGAGATCGACACAGGCGCGCGCGTCTTCTTCGGGGTCGTGTCCGCCCTCGCCGCGCGTTTGGATCTCGCGGTGACACCACTTTTTGGTGAGCCATGCGAGGCCGGGTTTGAGAGGTCGACCGCGGGGGTGGTGGTAGATGAGCGCGGTGTCGATGCAGAGAGGGTGACAGAATCGGAGAGCTTTGAGATCGGATTCGAGGGAGTGACCGACGAGGGTGGAGGTTGGGCGACCTGCAGGTGCGAGGAGAGTGAGAAGGTGAGTTTGGACTTCTGCGAGAGTGGTGGTGGCCGTGGCGAGGGATGCTTCAGTGATACCTGACCATCTGCAGGGTGGTGGTGAGTGTGCGTTGCCGATGAGATGAGACTACGTACTTTGTGAGATAGTCGATCACGGGTTTGGGTGGTTTGACGAGGGTGTCGTATACGACGATGCCGGACTCGTAGTCGATGATGCAGACTCGAGTTAGTTCCTTGCCGTCTTCTGTCAAACACTGTATGTAGTTGAGTATAACTCGGTAGAGGCCAAATTAGCATGCACCATTTCACAGTCAATGGCATATACGCGCGAGCGTTGCTTGTCGTGTGGGAGGAGCAATATGGAATCGGAGACGGGCTGGGGAGTCTCTACCCAGCCATCCGGCTTTTCGAAGACATCTGCCATGTAGGATGGTATCGGATAGTCGTTCTCAATCATTTCTTGGAGAGAAAGCAGATATAGCGATGGGTCCTTGTCGAAAGCGCGTTCTGCTGCAAGGGGCGGTGTAAGTATATAATGGGCGAGAAAGAGAAGCGCATACAGGCTATCCGGGCTTCAATGCGTCTCTTTTTCTCTTCGCCGCTGACGGGGCCTTGGAAAAAGGAACCGAGGACGGAAAACATTCGGGATTGATCCCCCGGTGCGCGTGTCGGGCAAGCATGGCTAAATGTGGATGCGATGAACGGGAGGGGTGTTATCGAGTCGTTTGGGAGCGGTATCGCGATCGGGATATTTGGGTTGACTGTGGCTGAAGTGGGCCTTGGCGGGAGGGCAAGAAAGTCGGGTTGAATTCCTGGTATCAGTAATGTGACGACTCTTTGTATGGAGCGCGCGTTCTTTGGGGATGTCGGACGTGTAATAATGAAAAGAAAAGGAGACGAACCTCGACTTTGACCCAATTCGGGGGTGGTGCGTCTGCAATGATATGGAGGACGAGGTCGCGCACGTCCTGGTGGTGTCGATGAGCCAAAACGACACGACGACACACGAACTTACATCGATGTGAATGGCGTCTTTTCTTTTCACGATCTCGCTGTTGACATACATGAATCTTGGCATCGATGCCTAGGGCAAGGTTGGACAGAACTCGGAATCAAGACATCGACACGCACGTCGATTTTTGCGTCGATTTTGCGGGCTTTTTTCGCTTTTCGCCTGTCGATGCGGGTCCATTCTTGTTCATCGACCTTTGCTTTCTTGTGCTGCGGGGACGGCGCGGTGTCTTGGACGCGCTTCATGGCAAACCGTATGCGTGCAAGACCCCTGGCACGGAATGATCACAGCAAGCGACCCCCTGACACAGGATGCGCAGCTTTCGAGTGCCTCGGCTATAAACGACACTTTGCTTTTACTCCACATTCGCCTAATTATGATTTCCCTCCTCTCCCTCCTTCTCCTTCCTTTCGCTCTGGCAGCGCCGCATAATGCTGACACAATTCATATACCCGTCCTCCGACGCACCACCACTACCGAGCAACGTCTCGCAAACCTCCCCCAGATCATGGACTCGATTCGTCTCAAGTACGGCTACACGCCCGTAAACAAGAAACGATCCACCACATATGCTCCTCTCACCGACGAGGTACGTCTCTACCGCATCCTCGCACCATACCCTTCATAGCACGTCTGCCAGGCAAACGATTCCAGCTATTCCGCCGTCGTTAGCATCGGAACCCCGTATGTTTTATTTTTGTCTCATTCCCTCGCGCCTTCATCATCGTTTTCACAGCGCTCAGGAATTCAACTTGATTCTCGATACCGGCAAGCCCTCGGGTCGTCGCTCTTCCAATTACCACTTATCTTTGTCTAGGTTCTTCTGATCTATGGGTTGCCACCAATCAATGTACCGCTTGTACCACTGACGTTCCGCTCTTCAACCCTTCAAAATCGTCGTCGTACAAGAACGGTTCATCTTCTCTCCAAATAACCTATGGCTCCGGTAACGTTGGCGGCTATGTCTCCGCGGACACCGTTTCCTTTTCTGGCTTTACCATCGCCAATCAAGAGCTCCGTGCGTACCTTGCCGTTCATCACAGTTGCTGTTTTTTTACCATCCTCTCCAGTTTCCGTCGCAGTCACCTCGGATGGGCTGCTCGATGACCAGTTATCAGGCATCATGGGCCTCGGCTTTGAGACCCTCTCTGCCCTCCAGACCACACCCTTTTGGCAAACCCTCCTGAGCCAAAACAAGTTGTCTTCCCCCGTATTTAGTTTTTACCTCGAGCGTTACGTTAACCAGGCCGCAATGAACGAAGCTCCGGGCGGAACGTTTACCCTAGGAGGCACCAATACCAGTTTGTACTCGGGAAATATCGAATTTATCAACATGCCTACTGGTACCACCCCTTCCTATTGGCTACAGCAGGTCCAATGTGAGCGCCGTCATTATTGCCTATCTCCTCTCTAATCCCCCCGCTCTTGTTTAGCCGTGACGGTCCAGGGCAAGTCCATCTCTATTTCAAGCAGCCAGGGCCTGGCTGCCATTGACACCGGTACCACTCTCATCGGCGCACCGTCCGCGATCACAAAGGAAATATGGTCAAATGTCCCTGGTTCCGTCGCATTGACTGGTCAATTCGCGGGCATGTACGCATTCCGTAGGTGTTCGCCCTTCTTCTCAGTGTACCAATCACTCACAGGATTTCATTTGATAAACAGCATGCAGCACTTCTATTTCCGTCTCCCTCTCTTTCGGCGGTACCCACTGGCCCGTCAGTGCTGCTGACATGAACCTCGGCGCCGTCAGTGGAATTGGATCAAACCAGATGTGCGGTGGTGCTATTTTCGACATCGGGAACACTGTCGGCGGAAGCGGCGCAAATGTACCAACGTGGATCGTTGGCGACACCTTTCTCAAGAACGTGTACACTGTCTTTCAAGGCAACCCCGCAGCCGTGGGCTTTGCCCAACTCGCCAGCGGACTGAGCAGTGGGTTCACTTTTCTTTTCCGGACCATCCACCATAGTGACATGCGTATCCAGGCGACACATCTCCAGGATCGAACCCGATCTCCATCACAGGTTCTGCTGGCATTCCCGTTCCGTCGGGTCTCGGATCTGGCGCGTCACCTACTATGATCGTCTCGACGTCGCTCAGCCTCGTCGTGGCCCTCCTGTCTGGGTTCCTCATCACTCTCTAAGTCCGGCGTGATGGTACAACCCCGTCCTATCCTTAGCCATTAATAGCATATATACCTCGCCCCTCAACGCTCTTTGGATCCGACCGGCGTCTCCCCCCGATATCCCCTACATCCGCGATCCGCATATAACCCCATGAGCGCTGATCGCCTCACACGCTGACACCGACATCATCCCACTGACCCACCCTGATTCACACAGGTTCACTGCCTCGTCACAACCCTCGTCCAATCATACGGCCCGTCGCTCCTTATTTAATGGGGTTGTGTTGTTTTTTAATAATATTGGGTAGTCGACCTGGGATAGAACAACGCACTGCATCATTTTACAGTCAATCGGACTGGACCCATCCTTTTTGCATCATTTAGTTGAACATTGTTTTGCATATGTACTTTGTAGTTGCCCTTGAAGTTATTCCGGGGCGTGGTAAATTTAAACTGTAAACTGTAAACAAGGGCGTCCTTGTTCGAACTTCAACAGTGTCGGTCGTGTCGGGAACGATTTGAAAAAAAGGACAAGGTCTCGGAGGTAGTGGTTACCATGTGTACATTGTGTAACGCGACAAGACGACCCACTCAGGATGCGAGCTTCAGAACTCTTGACGAGGAAAAAAGAGTACACGAACCAAGCTCGGGCCATCACCAACGATGCCTTTGGACGGGATCACAGCGCTGTTTCATCTTTTGCATTTGTACCGTGACAGTACTGAGTCTCGAGCGTTGTACTTGAGGAAGTATGTATTTGCCCTTCCGGGGCGTGGTAAATTTATAAACAAGGTCGTCGGATACAGTACAACCTCGTTCGACAACGTCTGTCGCGTTCGCAAACGATTTGAAAAAAAGTACAAGGTCTCGGACGTGGCGGTTACCATGAGGACATTGTTTCAAACGACAAGACATAACCCGGATGACGCGTTGCGTCACGTCCTTGAGCGCGTACACCACTTGATAACGCCGCGACGCTATAGGTGCTAGTGAGTCCAGTGTTGAACGTTCGCGCGTCTTCTGTTTGGAGCGTTACAGTCACGATAAACACCAACGTCGAGGGTCAGCTGCTCTACCGACGCGAGACTCGAGCTTCAAGACCACCAGGAAAAAAACGGACAAGAAACAAACCAAGCTCGCTACACCTCGCACGCATCACCAACGATGTCTTTCGACGGGCTCACAGCGCTCTTTCATCCAACTCCCCAAGAATACTTGAACGGGATGTGGAAGCGGGTCAAGAAGCTCCCGCCGAGTCCGCCTCCGAGGTGCGTTTGCGTGTCCAGGTTGAATGAAACGCGTGTGCTCACGTCCACGACACCCAACCCTGCACTGCTGCATGACAGACACGTCCGCGTCCATGTCTACCTCGGCTGGCAACCCGGCTGCGACGAAACCGAGTTCGTGATGCGCCATAGCGCGCTCGTAGGCGACTTTCCACTCGATCGGGCGGGGCGGCTCGCGCTCGCGCGGGTTAGGGCCAAGTGGGCGCTCCGGGGATGTGCGGTACGTTTTTTTGGTTGGCGGTCGTGTTTGGAGGGTGTTGATATCCAGCTGGCGCGGGCTTTAGCCAATCGATCCGTGTCGCCGGGCAAAGTTCGATACGGCACATCCAGAGTATATATCACCGCTTGCGATTAGGGTGCTCACGGAGACGGAAGGGGTGCTCAAGCTCTTTGGTACGTCCGCAGCCGTTCTTGTGGTGCTCGGCGTGTCGCTCATCGCTTCCCGCACAGAACCGACCCCGTCAGAGGGTACGATCGCGATGCGCGAGTTCCGTCTGTGGCTCGTCACCGCGTATGATAATTTGATGTCGTCGTTGCACGAGGCGACGCTCGGTTGGCTTGTGGAGACGATTGGTTTGTTGACGACGGTACGTTCAAGGCTTGGTTGACGCACATATGCTCATGCTCATGGCATTTGCAGACGATCTTGCTGACGATGGTGACGCTCGGCGTACCTGCTGCGCTAGGGTGGTATTTCTTGAGTACGCAACGGTGGTGGGCGTATGTCGTCGTTGCGGCGTCGCGGTGATGCATGTTCTTCTTTTCTTTCCTTCTTTGCCCCTTTCGCTCTGTATGCGTATACGACCTATGCTGACTATGAGTCCCTCACCTTATGCCTTGCATTTATGTTTGATCATCTTATGCCTTGCCTTTTTATTTTCCCTTGCGTGTCCATGATACAGTAGGTGGAGGTGAATGTACGATAGCGGGCGGTAAAGGTGGGGAAGCTGTCACGGGAATATTATTGCGGACGATCTGTAAATAGCATGCACTGCCGCTAGGAATCTTGATTTAGGCTCTTCCCACCTTGTATGAGATCAGAACGCCTTCTGATCTTCTAGCAGGTCTTAGACTATGAATTCATCTGCGACAGGTCCGCAGCTCGGAGGCTGAAGTTGTTGGACTACTATCATGATGCGCATCGGAGGCTTTCCAGTCCAAGTCAGACGCGGACTTTTTCGTACACTTGTTTGGTAACTTGAAAACCAAGACAGTCGTCGTTCACAACCAACTTGAAGCGGTGCGCAAGTGTTACACGGCCCCTCTGGCAACTTGCTCTCACTTCCTGGACTCGCTTAATACTGCCAAGTCGGACTATATTCCTGTAGCGTCGAAAGGAATTCGGTGTTCGCCTGCGCCCGGTGTATCATCGGGGGCCATTGCCAACAGTGGTACTCCCACCCCTTGTGCTAGCATCAGTGGATGGTGCATCTCGCCCTGACCTACATGGTGAGTCTGCTCGCTTTTCTCTTCTAGTGCTCCCTCCTGCCACTCTGCCTGTGTTCGGCTCGTGACCATCGACTTTCGGAACGTGGCTCACTTTGTCGTCACTTGACCCACTATTGACAACGCTCCCGGTTCACACTCCCAGCGTCGCTTATTGCGTCGGTGTGACAGATCCGTACAGCATCGGCGACAAAAACCGCTGTCTGGAGGCCGCACCGGTGTGCAATCCCCTTTGCATTCCCTGTCAGGTATCATGGGACTTGGGTTCCAGTCCATCTCAGTGCTGCAGACCAAACCATTTTGGCAGGTCCTCGACAACCAGGATTTGTTGTCCGAGCCTGTGTTTGGATTTTACCTCGAACGGTACATTGATCAGGTCGACAAAGTGGATACCGCGCCCGGAGGCACTCTTACGCTCGGAGGGACGAATGCGAGTTTTTATGCTGGCGATATCGAGTTCATAGGTATGCCGAATGGCACGACACCTTCGTATTGGTTCCAGCAGGTCCAGGGTAAGCATTTCCCATGTGGTTATTCGTCCATCAACCGGGCTGCTTGTGATTTCGTTCAGCTGTGACGGTCCAGGGCAAGTCGATCAGCGTTCCAAGCAACAATGGACTCGCTGCCATCGACACCGGCACACTCTTAATCGCACCAGCTTTCATTGCCCAGAAAATATGGGCTAATGTTCCAGGATCGGAGGCAATGAACAGTCCATGGGTGGGCTTGTATGCATATCGTACGTATTTCAAAGCTCTACCCCTAACTGCGTATGTGTATGCCTCGTGCGGTTTGTTTGGTACGCGGGGTGCACGACCAACGTCACCATCTCTATATTATTTGGTGGCACCGACTGGACCATCAATCCCGCCGACATGAACCTCGGCAAGGTTGATGGTAACTCGAGCCAGATGTGGGTGGGTATCTTCGACCTCCCCGAGAACGACCCGGGCAACCCTTTTCCCTCTTGGGTTATCGGCAACGTCTTTCTCAAGAATGTGTACTCTGCGTTTCAAGCGGACCCTCCCGCCATCGGGTTTGCACGACTCACGAACGGATCGGGGAATTCGGGTGTGCACTTGGCCTTTCTCGGCGTCACTGAGCCTAGTAATATTTCTCCTCGCATGGTCTTTTATCCTGATATAACCACGTATGCCACAACCCCTGCGGTACCTTTTTTGACTAGTTATCTTAATAGCCACTCCCTTGCGACCTTACTCGTCACGATGGTTTATTTTATCGGTCTTAGATGGCATCACGGTCTACTGTATAGAATCACGTATATTTTCGGATATTACTTCGAGATGTCGATCTGGGGCTTGAGTACGCGTATCGATAGATCCGGCGGTGGAGGCTGGCGTCTCTTAAGGTGTTGGTGGCGCCAGTGACTACTGTACCCCAAGCTCAGATGCTCGATGCACGGTGAGGCTGGCAATTGTCAGCCAATGCACAACGGCCAGGGGGGTTTGGCAGAAAGAACACTTTTTTTTCAAAGGTGACTCACTCATGCTCGATGCCTCTAGTAGCAATGCGTTGCATTGTAGGAATATAGGTGTCGCGATGGCTTCTTGTCTGGGCAAGGTACTATGAGATCTACACTAGTAACACTACTCTACATTACTGTAACAAACGTTGGTGTCGGAATATGGGAGGAGGATGGTGTCTCCGCGGATGAAATGTCCATGATGCAAGTACAGGTTGCGCAAAAAAGTGTCAAACCAGAAAGAGAAAGAGAAACCGCTGAAACATATTCAATGACAACAGATCTATCATTTCCATTGTTGCTTGGATACCGCGTCCGCCAAGTCGAGACTCTGCTGTCCGAGAATGTTGCCTCCCCAGTGGCTACGAACGAGCATGAACTTCCGAAGGCTGACCAGCAGCTCGTCGACCCTGGATGCCGTCAAAAAGGCCATGTAGCAAACGAGGATGGCCATGACGTCCGCAGACCGATCGGAGGGACCGACAATAAGCACCCTCGCGTCATCACATTCGTCCGGTGAGACTGGAACTGGGAACGCAAGTCCCTTCTGCTGCCACGCGTGGTCCCCATCCGGTAAGATGTGCGTGATGTAGTTGCGCGCAGCCAGGAGCTGCTTTTCCGTCAAGGCCGTCAGGTTGTTGGTGTAATGACGCGTCAAGGCGGGGCACGTCAGGCGTAGTTCACAGGGCCCGTCGTCGGGGTAGATATTTTCGCTCGTCCAGCACGACGGCGTGATGTTGCTGTGGCGCGTGAGGGGTTCGAATACGACACGGACGATGTGGGTAAACTTTTCGCCATGGCAGGTGCGCAAGGCGGCGATTTCGCAGTCGTTGTCGGTCACGGCGACGTAGAGACGCTTGGTCATCATCTCGTTGTGGGTCTTGCGCGCTAGATCGTACGGGATGACCTCAGGAATGGCATCTTCTTCCTTCACCTCGACTTCGACTTCGTACTCGTCATCGTCTTCATTCTTGTACTCTTCTATCTCCTCGACATTTTCGGGAAGTGTGTCGGTGGGGGGTTGTAAATTCTGAACCTCAGTCTCTGTGTGGGTCTTGGGTACTAGAGCGTAGCGGGGGAATCAGTAGTGGCCTTGCCTTGCCCGTCACCGCACTCACCTTCGTCCCCGTCCTTGTCCTCGTATTCCTCAGCCTCAGCACATTTGGAAAGCGTATCGGTCCAGAGTTCAAAGTCCTGAACCACGAACTCAGGCTCGAGGTGAGCTCGTTTGCGCACTGCCTTGTATTTTCTGTATGTGCCTGTGGTGTTCGCTGCAGGGGTGACAACAGCGCGCCGGCAGACCTGTTCGCGGTACTTTGGATGAAGACGGAGGAGTTGGGAGAACGCGCTCTTTAACTGAGTCATGATGAAAGATATGCGCTGATAATAAGAGAAGAGAATAGGCACTGAAAGGGAAGCAGAAATAGGTAATAGGGGATTGTGGGGAGAAGTTATCGCAGACTATCGAAGGGATAGATGTGATGGAGAACGCCGTGGCAGAGGGCTGGCTTTATATGCCTGCCCGTGGACTGTCAAAGCGTGTGTGGACCTGTCCGATTGTGGAGGATAATGTGCCGTGCCACTGGATGTATTAAAGAGCAGCACGGCAATCGGGCTTCAAATGTACAATGTACCATTTAGGTTGTTCAAAGGGAACGTCTTGACAAGTGGGCTTCGAAGTCATATCCACACTAGATGGCAGGTCACAGCATTCATCTGTGCACGCGCAATGTGTCAGCATTAAATTTGACTATTTCCGCCGGTGCACCAGACTAATCACAGGAAGGTTGGAAAGGAACCACGAACACATAAACTTGCTTTGACCTGAAAACCTTCTTCTGGGCACAAATCGCCTCATTCGGACTACTTGAATTATATTACTGTCCATACATCGCGGTTTAGGAAAGCACGACTCACGTTGTAGGAGTGTAAGGCGGTGGAGATCCAGACTCTCGCCAATTCAATCTCGCTGGTATTCTGGGAAGGTTCACGACGCCTGGACCTTGTCACTCAAGCCACGGTGGACCTCAGACTTCCCCGAAAGGCAATGAAAGGGAATCAATCGAGTCAGAGTAATATAACCGCGAGGCTAATTGTTCCCTGCGTACCTTTATGGACGTGCTATATCCTACGATCACCCTCAGCATGCTCTGTGGGCCAACACCAATCCACTCTGTTTGAGTACCAAGGAAATGTTCGATAAATTCTACATAATTTTCCGGCAGATCCTCGTACTGGTTCGCAGAGACGTCATGGGCGTTTGCCAGCCAGTAAGGGTCTCATACTCCACCTCCACCTTGAATAACAACTCCAGATCGGCTACTAGCCAGATTTAGATCCATGCCATCAAGATCTCCTGACACGTACCAGTGAAATGGGAAAGTGTCTTTCCCTCGATGATATACGTGATGACAACCTTAATATCGGCAAGAGTTTCCGACACGTCCAGTTTGGTCAAGTTCAGGAGTTCATAGCCGTTGATGAGGTAGGAATGCTTCATGACGACCAGATAAAGCCAACCAGCACGACAACGACGACAAGTCGTCGTACCGTACTCTCAACCAACCTCTTGAAGATGCACGCCAACTTCAATGTCCTATGCACGTCCTCAGAAGTGACGTGGTGAACGTGTGGAATTGACTCGCGTTGAGCTGTTTGGTGGAGAACGGGCCACCGCCGACACGTGTTGTGTACGCCTTAACGACGCCCATCGTAGTCCCAGTGGTCTTTAAAGGCAGCCCAAGACCAGTGCAAGCACTACCGATCGTGGTCGAGGGGGTGTCACATAAGGATACGTCCCAAAGTCAATGTCGAGCATCAGCGCATTCGCGCCCTCGGTAAGAATTTTCTTCTGTGCTGCCAGAGCATCGTGAACATAGGCGACGCTGTCTATGACGAACGGCCTCAATTGTTCAGCCAGGTGCTGCAGGGAAACGAGTTCGTCAATGACCACGCTGCACAGTGTCATGCGATGCTTGCCTTGTACGGTTCGATCTCGCCTTCCGTATCAGATTCGAAATGGCCATAGCGTTTAAAGCGATCCTCTACGATTTTGCGGAATTTGCCCGCGAATGTATCATGATCAAATAGATGGCGTACACGGAGGCCGGAACGTGACGCTTCGCCAGAATACGCAGGGCCGATGCACCTCTTTGTGGTCCCGATGCTGTCGCAACACTGGAGTGGCATTGCAGAGTAATAAGGAAGATCAGACCTGGAACCACCCAGTTGCTGGCTTCAGGCGTGTTCAAGTTAGCGATATAACTTTGGCAGCACGTCACAACTTCACAACTGCGGCAAGTGGCTGCGAACAATCCGTCAGTTCGCAAATAAGTGTCAACATACTAGCTCAGACGAACTCGCCAGAATTCAAGGAACCTACATCTTAGAACATCCAAACTCAACCCATAACTAACATTCATGCGCCTCTATTACAACCCGCTCACCAAGTTTGACGATGTAATTGAAACTCGTTCCCAGCCAGTCGTTTCAGTGGAGGGGCACAGTGACTTGTTCCATTCACGGTAAGAAAATATCCTTCAGTGCTTGCTACTCCGTAAGTTGAAGCCGGAGAAAAGCATTGGAAGTCACGGACTCGTGGGAAGAAAACGCTGAGTGAAGTTATGAATTGTGCTTCGTATTGCATACAAGACGTTCCTACTAATCCATACCCTTCAGACTATCGCGCTCGACCCATCTTGTCATCGAGGTTACGAAAGAAAGTATGCAGCGTTACGTGATGCTAGTTGCTATACCGTAGCTGCCGAAGCATTCAAGACAATGCTCTCAAAATTCGAAATCTCCTAACACAGCTTCCGGGTGAGTGATTTCTGTGAGGAGATCACGTTAAACTCGCTCGACCATTAGAGCTTCGAGATCGATATGCTGATTCCCCAATGATCCCCTACCGAGATACGGAGTGTTATCGCCGAGTAGACGATGAGAAACATGAACATGCCACGTCCTTCGAGCTTCTCCACGACAAAACCGCCGCGGGAAATTATATGCAAAGATTCCGCACTGTTTGGCTCATGGTGGTACGCTTTGTTTGAGAGCTTAGCTGTGCTTGACAAACGTTGCAGTCAGCGGGACTCTTGTAGATGCGTCCAGATTTACCTTTACCCGATGTGGTGCTATGCATCTTATACACGCTTTAGAAATGGGTTCCTATGCCTCGTTTTCGCGCACTAGTCGTCTACTCCATATAAGCATGCTATTGTCGTAAAAATGAAACGTAAACGGAGTGGTAATACAAATGCGATTTAGGTGGTATCAGCGGGCTCACTAGGTTCTGGTTCTAACAAATTGCCCATCCCAACCATTTCCACATAACGCAGGCACCACCGTTGGAAAGTAACGTTATCCCAGACTTGATCAAAATAGTCCGTCTCCACTAAATCATCGGGTGTAGTCTCCTCCAAAAACAAGAGATAGCAAAATAGGACGGACAATACGTCTACCGCCCGACTGGTGGGTGCGACGATGAGAACGTTCACTTTGTCGTCTTGTCCGACCCAGTCGTTTTGCTCGTTGAGCAGGTTGTCTAATCCGGAATCGGGGGCAAGGCATAGGACTTGGACATTCGCGTCATCGTCGCCGTCCTGTTCATTTACTGCGGAATGTGCGTCTTTTTCCCCCTGTTCGGCCCCTCCATCTTTGCGTAGCTCTTCCGGCCACCACTTAGTACTCCCGTACGGTAGCGCCAGGGTGAGAAACTCGCGCGCTGCATGAAGCTCCTTGGGGCCGACCGTCGTTTGGTCTTCCCGCATGTGGAGAAAAACGGCAGGACAGAACAGTTCTAAGTGTTGCACTGGATCGTTTCGTGGGGATTCTTCTCCCCTCCAGTCTAACAGTGGGTTCTCCCATCCCGGTAGTATATAACTGACCTGCACGACATGGGTAAATGGCTCGCTGTCAAATGTGCGCAGCGCAGGCAAGTCATCTTCGTCGTCCACCAAGGCGATATATAATCCATCCATAATCTCCACGAGGTGGCACTCTTCTATCAGAGAAGGGGTCGGCGAGGGGGGAGGGAGCGAATGCGCTTGGTCCTTCTCTCCCTCATCTTCGAATATGAGAACCAGTTCGCAATTACAGTTGTACACCTTGTTCCAATCACGGTAGGAGATCGGTACGATAGAGAGTGCGACTTGGCGACGCTCGCGAAGTGACTGGCAAGGCTTTGGAGGAAGGGGAAAGAACTGAGAGGTAACCATGGGGACCTGAAGAATGAAAAATGGAGGAAGCTGTGACCTGTTAAAGAGCAACAAAGGGAACAGGTGGTGGACGACTGCAGATCCAATCGGATGTTAAAGGAGATAGATTCGAGGGGGGTTTTATATCATACGGCTGGACATTTGTGGACTGTCAAAAGAAGTAGGATAAAGGCGGAGTGCCAGTGTGAAGGACAATAATGTGTACTCAAGTTGTGGGCTGGACCACTCTGGGCCACGGAGGACAAAGGTCCAAAGGCATCATAAGCGAGCCTCTGAGGTCGGATCCCTGAAAGACAGGCCAGGTTGGGGCACTAGAATCGCTTCAGCCCAACTATATGAACTATATTTTAACCTGTATCTTGACTTTGTGTCATCGTATTCACCTTGCGCAGTTCTTTGTGACACCAGAGTTACGATGCACCAGAACGTTAAATGACAATCTAGATCCACACAAACACTGGCCCTGGAACTAGGAGTCACTTCATCCAAAGACGACGATCGTGAGAGCGATTTTCGCTTCGGGACACCGCCGCTTGGGCCAATTGAGACCGCGTGCATTGTGTTCAGCTTGCTCCTCAGTCTGTACCGGGTCCTGCCGGCGTTGCTGTGGCCTTTTGGATGCGGAAATTCATATGTCACCTAGAGCGCTGGATGGATTAGTGTTGTCATCGTGGCCATAATGATACAGTAACGTGACGCGTACGTGTGATGATGATCTGTTCAATCCCACTACTAGTGGGATTGAACAGATCATCATACTCTTAGGCTAAGAGTTGCTTTTTCCAGGAGGACATGGTCGTTGACCAAGTTCACAATGATCATCTGCTCGGGGTCCGGTCATTGTCGATGGATTCAAACACCGCCGGCTTGCCCTTCGCAGGCTCCAACGGCCAGAAATTGTTTGGGATCGTCCATCAAGAGCACCTCAGCACCAGTGTCGAGATGCATGCAGTTCTACAATTAACCGAAATAACCGAGGTCATGTGCGAGTTTCTTGATCGACCTACTCTTGCCCGTCTGGCTCGCACTTGCCGCGCGTTTCAGGAACCCGCGCTGGATGCACTGTGGAAAGTCCTTCTCGGGCTTGAGCCTTTGGCTAGGTTGTTGCCCGACTCGATGTGGATCTCGGAGGAAGATCCAGCGGGGTGAGTCACAGTGCCGTCCTCGCCATACCTTCATTCGATATACTGATTGAGGCGCTACGTTGCGATGTCCGTAGCTCTGGCTCTCGATACAAGCTCCTCCAACCATTGTCTCCTCAGCAGTGGAGGTTGATCCAAAAGTATACATCGCGAATATCGGTGATATCATCTTACTATACCATGACTTCATCCGACAACCGACTACAGGCCATCGCCCTTCATTGGCCCCCAGCTTTTGAACCATTTCCCCCATTGTTTCCGAAACTGAAGGCAATCCGGGGGGCATACCCAGGACGTGACAACGTCCTATTATTCCATTGGTTGAATGGACCGTCCTTGACCGAGTTGGAAATTCGTTCCCTCCTGGGTGATCTTGCGTCCCAGACGCTGATCGACTTCGTATCTGACATGGGAACTATATACCCAAACATAAAAATCTTTACCCACAACGCCATTCTCGACAAAGAACGTCCAGAAACGATGATCCGAGGTTTATCCAAGACCATTAGGAGTTGGAAGCATCTGGAACACGTAGACCTCCACACGCTAGACTTGGACACCGCTGCATACGAGCATCTTATGCGACTCGAATCCCTCACTAGTCTTACCTTGATGCTCGCCTCTGAGGTTCTCCCGCGTCTTAGACAAGCAGTCCTTCCCCGAAAACCTTTCCCCGCGCTGACGGACTTGACCCTTGTTGACCGTGACTATCACATTCCCTGGATGACGGTCGAGTGGTTGAATTGTCTGCACCTTTCGCCATCCAGCCTGTCCTGCAGAACGCGCAGATCTTCTGCGGACCCACGACAGATCACGGATCTCTGCCGTGCCATTGCAGCCCAGCTCTGCCACAAGTCACTTGAGACGATCTTGCTGATGGACTATGGTAATTCAACATCTGTAGAGGTGGACTCCATCCGACCACTGTTTTCATTCTCCCGCCTTCGCTGTGTCACACTTGCCAATCTCTGTACCACCTCTCTATCGGACGATGACCTGCTCGACCTCGCGACCTCGTGGCCGCTCCTTCAAGCCATGAGCCTTAACTATTACGTCAATACACAAACCCGTGGAGTCGTCATGCCCACGCTCGAGGGTTTCTGCCATCTTTTACTACACTGCCCACGTCTCCACAAGCTCACCATCGTCATCGACGCGAGGGACGCGGAATGGGTTGAAGTCGCCTGCCCCTGGGATGACGTTCGCAATCATCCGATGAATTACTTGTGTCTCGGAAACTCTTTCCTCGACGACGCGAAACGCGTTGCGTCGATTCTTTCCACCCTTCGGTCCCTCAAGGAAGTCGATACGACTTGCTGGGATGTGTACCCTCTAATGGGTATACCGGAGAGGGAGACATTGTCACCGCTGTGGGAAGAAGTGAATCATCACCTTGTTGAGTTACGCGATTGCTAAGATTGGCATCACGGACATGGAAAGGCAGTCCTCCGGACCACTGCCTAGCCAGGTGGGTAGATTGGAGTCGTGACTCGTCACCCACCCTGACTTTTGCATGTACCGGATGAACAAGTTGGAAAGCCACCGCACTTGAGGGCGGAAGTATTGAAACAGCTCACACAAAACCAGACATGGATGAGAGTGGGAAAGAGTGGGACATTGGTGGGCTGCTGCAGTCTACTGGGGTGTATAATACATACAAAGCGTCACCGTAGCGGGATTTGCTACAGAACTAGTCATCGCGCTTTCGCGTTTTTCACTTGTAGACCTAGCCACCCTCAAGTGTTTCAAGTTGTATTCGGGACAACATGCACCGTCAACCAAGCTCAGACCGGTGTAGACAACTCTGAGCTGAGATGGCACGCACTCGTGTAACTGGTGGTGATGCACGCCCCATGCAGTGACTTGGAGGCGGACAACTCGCAGGCTGAGGCCAACAAGTCAAGACTAGTACATCCCGGTGGATCGTAAGTCGTGACATGAAAAACCTACCAAGCCAACTAGTGAGAGCATCGGTGAGCGGTTGATTGGGAGCACCTCACTTTAAGCACTCCCAATCGGAGAAAAGCTGCTGGCACTGGTGCGTTTGAAACACTGTCCAAGACGCTCTCCATTGCAGTACACCCCGGTCAACCAGCACAGGTTCCAGTGTCTTGGTCTGGTTCCTGTCCTGGGCTGGACTGCCCAGCCGAGAATGGCATCATGAAACGTCCATTGAATTTTTTACAAACCTTGGGTCTCCGAATGCGATGAGGAACCAAAGACGCATAGTCAGTACATACCCCATGTCATGGTGCTGAGGTTGATTCTGTAATATGAAAGTAGGGGTAACGGTCCGTCCGGTTTC